>CM021104.1:297989474-298185193 GCA_007115665.2 Sequoiadendron giganteum | reverse complement strand
ATAGGCAACTTGAATTCAAGCATCTCATTGTCTATCTCACTAAGCTTATCAAGGATTGGGAAAGGGCTCTTTCACATACTCAAAGAGCACCAATCCACCTTAGAATAGGTTGTATTTCATTTTCTGCATTGCATGTTTGTCTTAATTTTATCATTTTGTTTGGAGTCAATGATGTATTTTATTCTATGAGGATGGCTAAATCTATACAATCCATGTGTAAGATTTTGGCATCCTACAGTAGGGACCCAAAATAGATTTAGGAGATGGAGGAGGTGAATGATTTTGTGGGGGAATAGCAACTTTGGATGTCATTATGGACTTTTCAATTGAAGGTATGACACCTTTTTTCTTTGGGATCCACATGGTTTTTATTTTTTCTTTGGTGGGCCTCTGTGGCCTTTTGGATTGATTTGGATTTGGGACGTGATTTTTATTTTCTTCAACATGTCTTTTGAAGGGGACATGAGGAGATTTAGATTCATGTGGGCGTTTGGATTTATATATTTGTACTTTAGCATCCAAAGTGTGTTTAGTAGCAAGGGGATAGATGCGAGGAGATAGATGATGTGGAGCGATGGAGGTAGGGTTATAGGGATTATGTGTAGATGGATAATATGTAGGTATGTGCCTTTGTTGATCCCGATTAGGAGTTATGAAGGTAGGATGTTTGTGCGGTGTATGAGGGAGAGGAGGTGGATGAATGAAAGGATGAATAGGATAAGATGGAGGAGGGGGTTTTGGGATATAAGGACCCAAAATAGACTGTGTACATGGAAGATGTGTGGGGTTTGATGGTGGGCTATAGCAACCCATAGTAGATGGAAGATGAGAAATGATGGATGGAGGGACATAAGGACCCAAAATGGATGGAGAGGATGAGGGAGGAAGATCGATGGTTGTTTTTAGGTAATATGATGGAGGGGGTATGGCGACAAATGACTTGGTAGAGTGATGGAAAGTACCTCTTGTGCCTTTAGAAGAGGATCGTTTAGGATGTACGGAGGTTGTACCAACATCTTTAGAGTGCAGGTTTTGGGAGATATATCCAAGACCATGTGTGCCTGGATGTTCTTTGACTTGGATGGGCTCTAAAGTACCTTGCTCATGAAGGCCTAAACCTTTTCCTTGATAGTTCATGTTTTGTAGCATGTGATTTATGGTAGGATGCTTATTCTCTTGGAAGCATGATGCAAGCACATTAGTAGGTGGAAAAGGTAGGGTGGTGCATACGCGTTTTTTTTCTTCTGTAAGAAGGCCACCACGGATAAGTGTAATGTGACCAAGGTGGTATAAAAGTGGCCTTAGGATGGTAGGACTAGAGGGCGATGAAGGATCGTGTGATGGAGATGAGGGGATAGCCGCATCAGTAGGAATGAGTGATAAGGGATTAGGAGAAGAATCAGGGGGTATGATGGGATCTAGATTTATGGTAGTGGATTATAAGGGCTAATGAGATGGAGTGATTGGATCGTGAATGCAAAGGGAATCATGGGATGGAGTGGATGAGCTAGTGTGATCTTGAGATGGGGTGGATGGGAGGATAGGATCATGACTTGGTTAAGGATAGGAATCATGAGATGGGATGGATGGGGGATTATGATCTTGGGATGTAGTGGATGGGATGGTAGGATCTTGATTTGGAGGAGGGGATATGCTTGTACGCTTTGGACCAAGCTCTTGGCATGACTCATCTGGTGGGGGATGTATGATGATGGAAGAGTGTTGGAGGGACTCCTCAATTGGGGGAGATAGGAGGATGGAGGATTCATGAAGGTCATGGGTTTGAAGTTTGTGAATATTAGGACTAGGAGGAGGGGATTGGATGTCTTCAATGGATTGGGTGGATCTGGTAGGAGAAGATGGGTTTGACCGGCTCAACTATTTGGATGGTGTCAGGAATGGTGATGGAAGAGATAGGTGTAGGATGGAGGAGGGCCTCATCACTAGTGACAGTACATGATAGAGTGGGAGGGCATGGTGTCTCTTCTTGCATGAGTCCTTGGGAAACATTTGGAAGGGATGTAGGATTAGGTGGAATGATGGGGATCGATGGAGGATTAGGATTACATGTGGGGATGGGATTGGATGTAGGATGAGGAGGAGATGGAGGATTATGATTAGATGAGTGGATGGGACTAGCTGGAGGACTAGGAGTGGTTGGAGGATTAGGATTAGATGAAGGGATGGGATTGGATGTAAGACTAGGAGGATATGGACAATTAGGATTAGATGAAGGCATGGGAATGGATGTAGGAGAAGATGGAGGATTAGGATTAGATGAAGGGGTGGGATTGGATGTAGGACTAGGAGGAGATGGAGGATTATGATTAGATGAAGGGACGGGATTGGATGTAGGACTAGGAGGAGATTGAGGATTAGGATTAGATGAGTGGATGGGACTAGATGGAGGACTAGGAGTGGTTGGAGGATTAGGATTAGATGAAGGGATGGGATTGGATGTAGGACTAGGAGGAGATGGAGGATTATGATTAGATGAGTGGATGGGACTAGATGGATGCCTAAGAGTGGTTGGAGGAGATGGAGGATTATGATTAGATGGAGGATTAAGATATAATGCGGTGAAAGAGAGAGTGATGTGGGAAGATGTGGATGTTAGATTAGATTGGGAAGATTGGGATGGTGAATGATAGTAGGAAGATGTGGATGTTGGATTAGATTGGGAAGATGTGGACTTAATGTAAGGATATTGGGATGGGGGATTGTGATAGAAAGGTGTGGATGTTGGATTAGAACAAGAAGACTGAGGCGGTGGACCACCATAGGAAGACATGTATGGTGGGTTGGCATGGGAGGATATGGATGGTAGATTAGGATAAGTGGATTGATATGGTGGATTAGGATAGGAGGAATATTGGGATGGGGGATTGTGATAGGAAGGTGTGGGTGTTGGATTAGGATCGGAAGATTAGGATGTGGGATTAAGGTAGAGGTATTGGGATTGTTGATGATGATGAGGATAAGAGGATGTGGATGTTGGATAGGATAGAGGTTGAGAGGGGGGATATGATGAATATGTCGATGGTGAGGATGTTGGATATCCCTTGTCAAGGGTAGCATAAGGACCTTTATTAGATGTGGATGAAAGCATGGTGGGATAGTTCAAAGGAGTAGTTGGATTTTGGGAGGCGGTTGGAGAGAGCTTGCTAGCAATGATATCATCAAGGGAATCCATATAACAATCTTCATGATCAACAAGATTTTCGTTATCATCATCAACGGAGTTAGGATTCCCCTTGACTACTATTATTGGTCATGTGAGAGGGGGATAAAGATTCATGATGGATACATATTAGCAGGAAAGAATAGATGATGGATAGAGAACTAGGATAGGTTGCAAGCTCATATGGGGATTGAATGAAAGCTCAGATTGGGATTTGAATAAAAGCTCAGATTAGGATGATGGGATTTTGATAGATTGGATTGGATTTTTTGGATCAATTGGATAAGATTGGGTTTGAATTGTTTGGATCAATTGGATAAGTTTGTTTTGGATTGGATGATGGATTAATTGATGATGTATCAATTAATTTGATGATTGGATAAGGATTGGTTGCTGGGTGATTTTGATAGATTTGGATAGATTGGATTGGATTGTTTGGATCAATTGGATAATATTGGATTTGAATTGTTTGGATCAGTTGGATAAGTTTGTTTTGGGTTGGATAATGGATTAATTGATGATGTATCAATTAATTTGATGATTGGATAAGGATTGGATTTGATGAAAAGGGTCCTAAACCCAATTCATAAACCACCCTAGGTGACTTAATACGTTGGTTGATCGAATTAAAATGGTTAAATCAATGATCACGACACCGAATTTGCCTTGAGATAGAAGGGGATTGATTTGGGCCAATGATGTTGACTTACAACACAAATATGCCTCAAGATAGAAGCAAATTAATTAGGTTGAAGATAATGATTGATATATAGGATAACGATCAAACTTAACGCCTTGGTCAATTTCAGAGATAACTCCTAAAACAAGGTTTAAGGGATTTTGTGTTGAGGTATGATGATGAATGCAAATGTAAGATGTCTTGATGGAAATGTTTAAGTCACACGGTAAGATGGGTATCCCAAATGGTGGAAAAATCAATCTGAATGTGGTAAATGGACATTTTAGAAAGGTTAAATGGAGGTTTGGAATGGTCAAATGGATGTTTGGATTGGTTAGATGAGTTTTTAGGATGATCAAATGGTCCAATGGAGACTTTGGGGGTTCAAACAGAGGTTTAGAATGGTCAAATTGATGAAATTGTCCGTTCAGGGGGCATATCCACACTTCTGCAGTGAAGAGTACTGAAACAAGGGGGCATATCTGCACTTTTGCAGTAAAAAATATTGAAACAGGGGGGCGTATCCGCACTTCTGCAATAAAAAGTGCTGAAACAGGGGAGCAAATCCACCCCTCTACAGGAAAACAATGACTTGGTTTGGATGAGGGATTATGGCAAGGACTTGGAATGACTCAATGAAGGTTTGACTTATCAAAATTTACTAGTTTTTCACAGAAAGACACTTTGAACAAGCACAATCCTATGATTAATATTAAGGGGTATGGTCGGAAAAGGTCTTACTCTAGGATGAACAAGGTTTCTAGGGAGTCCTCAATATACGCTCAGTACGTGAGGCACAACCGTGAACACCAGTCTGTTACAAGCGTGAGTTGGGAACCCCAGCGAGATATTGAAAGGCTCAAACCAACTCTTCACATCTATCTAGGTATCACCCTAGCTTCGACGTTCCACCAATTACGATGCAACTGGATTGAGGTACAACTTTGGATCTCCCCCCTTTATATACCTCATTGGTACATGTGGTTGGGATCATCCCTTGGGGTGATGAAATCCCCAAGCAGGTCCCGCTAAGAAGAAGACACTAATCGCTTCCAACTACCCCCCTTGGATCCGCACAAAGTGCAAAGGGGGAAGGTGAGAATGAATTAATGCCCCTTAGGGTAACACAAATAAAACAAACACAACAAGAAGCAAATATTACTTTCCCCTACTTATACTAAGTAAATAGATAAAGCAGTAAAGAAAGACTTCCAAAAAATAGAATAAAACAAAGGCCCTACAAGCAAATGTTAATTGTTTTATCCCTCGTTCTTTGTTGATTACAAAATTATGTTGAAAAATATTAGCAATAAATCCAACTATACCAACAAACAAATAAGGTTAGGGGGTTACAACCCCAAAACATCAAAAAAATTGAGCCAAAAACGAAGCTAAAATGCTCATTTTTACCTTCCAAAACGTGTTATTTAGGGCAAATCCGCCCCTCTGCAATAAAATATTAGAAAATAATGTGAAAAAATAGGGCAAATATGAGAAAGAAATCCAATTATACCCTCAAACAAACAAGGTTAGGGGGTTATAACCTCAAAACAACAAAAAAATGAAGCTAAAATACCCATTTTTACCTTTAAAACATGTTGTTTTGGGCAAATTCGCCCCTCTGTAGAAAAAAAAAGTTAGCAAAATCGTTGGAAGGCGAGGGCGTATCCGCATTTCTGCAGTGCCTGGGAGGGCAAGTCTACCCCTCTGCGGGGGAAAATCCACACTTCTGCGGGGGCGTATCCGCACTTCTGCAAGGGCGTATCCGCACTTCTGCAGCGCATGAGAGGGCAAGTCCGCACCTCTGCGAGGGCGTATCCGCACTTCTGCGGGGGCATATCCACACTTCTGCGGGGGGTAAATCCGCACTTTTGTAGGGGCGTATCCACACTTCTACAGGGGCATATCCGCACTTCTGCAACGCCTGGGAGGGCAAGTCCGCCCCTTTGAGGGGGAAAATCCGCACTTCTGCGGGGGCGTATCCGCACTTCTACAACGCCTGGGAGGGCAAGTCCGCCCCTCTGCGGGGGTAAATCCACCCCTCTACGACCTTTTCCTGCAAACAAGTTAAACAACATCAAACGTAAAAGAAAGAGACCCTTTTGTGGGTCTCACCGGGCATGCCAGAAATGTGATCCTAATAAAATGTCAAGTCCTAATGTGAGATGCTAAAATGATGCAATAAGAGGAGATAACATAATTAAAGGGCACCTCAATGATTAGCCTAAGAAAATTGATAACATGAAAGTAAGATAAAATAAATTGAATGTTTGTTATACCTTCATGTTGTTGCTTCCTTGGTTGGCCCTTGATCTTTGGATGTCTTGTGTGCTCCTTGGATGGCAATGGAGTGAAGTGGATGCAAGATGCAAGATGGATGAGAATGCTAAGTGTTATGATGGATGAGAGCTCAAATGGTAAATTTGCAAGAGTTTGGTTGCAAAAAACTTGATCCTCAAAATGAGAGAAATGAAGGGGTATTTATAGGATAGTTGGAATTCTCTAGAGAATTCAACGGTTGAGATTGATCCAACAAGATCAAGATGAAGGGCTATGGTGAGTTGAGAACTCACAAGCCCTCACATCTTGACATGTGGAATGTGAGATGTCCTAGGGTGGAATGATGTGGAAATGAGGCGGATGAAAGACAAGTACCTTGGGGGATGAGAAGATTCCTTGGAGAAATAAAAGTGAATTAAAAATTCACAATGATTGGAAGAATCTAGTGGATAAGAGAGGGTCTCCAAAAAGTTGAAGATCTGTTACATGTGGGTGATGTGACAAGTCCAAGGTTCTAGAAGTCCTTGGCACATGCAAAGTGACAAGTCAAGCCTTCTAGAATCTTGCATGGGGATGGGGAAGACCTTGGAAAGACAAAAGTGAATTAAAAATTCACATGGGGAAGAGAGGAGCCTTGGGCAAATAAATGTGAATTAAAAATTCACATGGGAAAGAGAGTCCAGGCTAAAAATGGTAAGCTAAATGTGGCTAATGATTCTGATTAAGGTTGTGCAAACACATGATTAAGATAATTAATGAGAGATTAGAGGCAAGTGGGAGATTATGGAGGATGTGACACTTAATCAAGATTAAGTGATGCACATCCTAATCACAGATTAATTAATTTAATCTGGATTAAAAGGGGGTTATGGAAGGGGAATTAAAAATTGATTTTAATCCAAATGGGTTAAAAGACTAAATTAAATAATTTGTCATATTTATTTAATTTACAAAAGAAAAGGGATAAGGTAAAGTATTTAATTTATTTAATTACATACTTTAGGAACCTTAGGCAGAAAATGAAATAATGGTTAAATAAATTATTTAATCACTATTAATGAAATAGACGAATAGAGTAGACGATTTTGACCATGTAGAAGTGGTCAAATTTAGATGTTTACAATAGCTACAAAAAAACATTTTTAATATTTCATCTATGTTCATTTGGCCATTTTTTTGTAATAGATGTGGTCACTAAATCTAGGAAAATATTGTTCTTCACTAGATTTTGTGTTGTATAGGTGGACAAGGTTATCCCTTTGATAATCACCCAAGCGTCCAAGCTAAGTGATTGGGTGAAATGGATTTTCTTAAGAATTTGGTATGTGACAACTACCATAGAGTTAGTCATGTTCTTATAGGGTGCCCAAGCATTAGGAGAGTGTCCTCAGTATGGAGGAAAAAAATTGAGGCAACACCCTCTCAACCCCTAAGTTTTGAAGAATATAGGACCCTTTCAAGAGAGATGCCAAAGGATATTTTTAAGGAGAGGTAAGACAAGGGGGTTTATAAGAGAGCCATGATGTTTCCATCCCTTTAAATATAACATGAAGATCACCAAAAGAAAAGAAAAAACTATGATGGGATTGAGGGAGTTAGCTCTTTTTGTATCCAAAATAGATTATGAATTCAAGGAGACTAGCACGTAAGGTTTTCTCTAAGGCTCTAGTAAAAGATATTGTGATGCTCTTTGGAGTGTTTTGGATTCAAACCACCTTGAAAAGGACTTTGTTTTTGGTCCTTGTTTTTTTTCGTTTTTAGTAGTCAACTTGTTGATTGAGGTGCTAGCTCTGTACTAATGTTTAACAATCTTTTTGATAAATAGTCCTTGTTGCTTCTTGTAATTGGTTAGAATTTTATGATCTATTTTTTTTTTGTACAAATGGGTTAGGGTCCTTTGAAAAACCCTACCTTTATCCTTAATAAAAAACTTGAACAGCGAGTGCTATGACACAAGATTTATGCATCATGACCTCAATACTAATGTTGTACATGGCCACTATGATCTAAATTATAATCTCCCAAATTACATCCTAGATATTCATGGATGAGATAAAATTTAACTCAACAATGCAACTTCAAAAACATATCTAATCCATTTAAAACCTCCATGCTTTGCAACTCAAAATTTGTGCATAACATAAAAAAATCTTCCTTGCCATTGAGGATGCCCTTTATGACCAAATGGTGGGTGTCTCTTTGACAAGAAACATACATAATAATTGCAATAATATAATCTAGAATAAAGATCGCATACCAAACATGAGATGTTTGTGGGCCAAGATGCCCTGGTATTCAACATATGCAAAAATAGAATAAACATTTGAGGCAAGGTAGCAATGTGCAACACTCATTATGGAAGAAGTTACTCTATGCTATATCTCCAAGAGGTCCCAAATATAATATCATACTCAATACACCATTACAATAATAATCATATTGTTTATATAAACCACCTCCTAATAACATAATGATGGGATAAATTAAATGATGACCTACTCATCACCTAACATAATTAATTGCACAAGTTTCCCACATGACCTAATATAACTTAAGGATATGTGCCAAATGTCAACATATCCATCCACCTAAATAAATTATAATATCATATCCCTAGGTACATAACATGTCATCCCTCGTTGACATGTTTTATCCCCAAAACATGATAAGCCAAATAGTGTGATTCTCACAAGTCATTACTAATACGATGCCATGACCAATCATCTAACCATCCATAGTTGATGTTTGTAGTGATTTTAGCTTGATGGCACCTAGCTTCCATCATTTATCCACTTATTGATATCACCCATTCTATTCCATTTCGTATCATAGTAAGTCCTATTTTTCTACCATGAACAACCATTACTTTTATGATACCACTTGTAATTGTTCCTTTGATTCCATGTAGATCCATAGTGATTAGCTTATTGATTTCCTATATTATCATGTCTCTATGATGGTTTCCTCCATGATTATTGCCTCTCACAATGATGTGGATGCATATACATTGCACCCTTTGCTATCACTAGAACCTTGTCTTATTCTTCACCATTTTTGCTTCTTATTTTGTTGGCTTGTGAATAGAATAACGTGTCTCCTCTTTTTCTCTGCATATTGCTCCTCTTGTTCATCTTCTAATTCATTGATACAATCTTTAATAGATACTTGGGCTAATTCTTCCTTGATTTCATTTGGACTTCATTATGTCTAATATCCTATATGTAACTTTTTTTCTCCTATACTGGAAAGCTTCATGAACTTGTTTTGCACATTATTCTTTATTGTTTAAAAAAATTCTAACCAAGGATAACTAAGAATTATCCAACCTATCCATATTCAAAGCATGAAAGTTTGAATGCAAAATATATTTTTCCATAGCTTTAAATCTTCAAAAAAATTAATATCCTTACCCACTATATGTTTTACTTGTACACATAACTTAGCTAATTCCATGATGATATCTAGTTACATTTGTTGCTAGGGTTTACATAGACTAACTTTGACTTTTGATTAAAACTATGAAATTGAAGGATTGAATTCTCTTTCCTTGGGACTATATTGCATGTACTTGCATCCTTTGTCTTTGCTTCATCATCCTCTTTTCCACCTTCCTCTCCTCTCTTTTTTTCTCCTTCTATTATTTATTTTGGTGTCTGTCTATATATGAAAACTTGTTCCAATTCATTCAAAGAAGAAATGTTCTTATGTAATGACATAAAGAATTTGTTAGCTTCTCCTTGTAAGTGCATATAAAAATGTAATTTTAATTATAATTTGACCACCAACTCTTTTAAATTGAAGCCACTATTCTAATGCATCTCCACTTCCATCAAAATTAGGGATCCCCATTGAATCCAAAATTTCTAAACTTCTAATACATACCCAACTTTGAATGAATCATTTTGTAATGTTTTCAACCTCAAAAATAGAAATACAAATAATAGACCTCTAATAAACATTGGCAAGCTTTCCAAAAATATCAAAATATCAAAAAGATTATGTGATTTGTGACCTATAAAGTAACCTCATGAAAAATCATAAAATTGCAATAACTCACTCAATATTGATGATCAAACCTTAACTTTTGGATTCTAGCTTCCTTATATGACCTTTCAACTTTAGTGAGAAAAATTGAAAACAAAAACATGACCATTTTGAAAACATAGGTGGATATTCAAAAAATAGGGTTTCATCTTCACCTTTGCCTAAATTGTAGCTCTTGTAGACACTGAAAAATGTCCTAGATTTGCTAATACCGTTTTTCCTTGTCAATTCCCATGTCTAATGTCATACATCTTCTATTAATTAATTAATTCATTTATATCTTTTTATTTCTTTTTTTGATTAATTAAATAAATTTATTACTAATGTCCTTTTCCTCTATAATTAATTAAATTTTATTTATTTAACTATCTATCCACTTTCTACTATAATTAAGTAACTATTCTAATTATTTAATTGTTCACTAGCCTTTCTCCAACAAATTAAATTTTATTTATTTAATTGCTTACTAATTTATCATTTTCCTCCCATTTTGAATTAAATTATTATTTAATTCAAAAATCAATTTGTCACATGTCTACTACAATTAAATAATTATTTTATTATTTAATTTGTCATCTTCCTTTCAAATCAAATAATATCCCACATTTGAATGAAATTATTATTTAATTCAAAAGTCAATTGTAACATGTCTACTACAATTAAATAATGTTTCTATTATTTAATTAGTCATCTTCCTTTCAAATCAAATAATGTCCCACTTTTGAATGAAATTATTATTTATTGTAAAAGTCAATTTGTCACATGTCTACTACAATTAAATAATGTTTTTATTATTTAATTAGTCATTTTCCTCTCAAATCAAATAATTTTATATTCATTTGATTTCCTCCAGCAACCTCTTTTTATGTGCCAATCTCATCAAATCTTATCTCCTATTGTCTCATTCATTCTCAACCATTGATTGAATTATTTTATAATTCAGTCTTAGTCATTCATTTCTACCTTTGCCCTAACTTTGCCCAAACCCTATTTCATACTACAATTTTCCTTCTTAGCCATTGATTGACATATCTTTTTGAAATTCAATCTCATTCCTTCATCCAAATTTGTTTTTACTATAAAAGACCTTTATCTTTGTCATTTTGACATCTAGACATCTGCATCTTGAGCTAATGCAAGTACATGCTATCTGTGTGAGACAACTATCTTCAATTATTTTCTAGGCATTGTCATAGGCTACTATTGCACACCCAAATATGAGGGAAACTATCATATTCAAGCAAAATGGAGGACAATGGAGGTGAAGCAATGATGACATGAAGACTTTATGGTAATATTGTTCTCTATTTCATGTTTGTATGCTTACTTATACTCCATTGTTGGTTTAGGGTTAGTTTTTATGTTTTATTACATTAACCTATAATTTTACCCTAGATTACATTGGTGAACTTGACGTGAATTATTTTTTGCATTTTTTTCTTAACCTTACATTATGCAAAAATTTGGAGACTAATATTTTGCAGCTAGGGTTGGAGACACAAGCCTAGGGTTTAGAAAGATTTGATGATATCTCACAAACGACTATAGATTTTCTTTCTTTATTTCTTTTTTCGCAGGTTGGGGATAATATCAAGGGCTTCTAGTAAAAAAAATCAGAATTTTTGGAGTTGTTTTGAATTATTTATAATTTTTTTATGATTTTTCATGAAAAATTAATTTTGGAAGCCAATCAATGATTTTTTTGGATTTTATTATATTTTTGGAAAGCTCTCAGAAATCTAATAGGGTTTTGTTCTTTATGTTTTTAATTTGAGCAAAAAATAACTATCAAAAAGGCAGATCTTTGAAACTAAGGGTTTTAGACATATTTCATCATATCTCACAATTGATTGTAGATATTCTTTCAAAAAAAATTTGTAGGTTGGGGATAATATCAAGGGCTTCCAGTAAAAGAATTATAATTTTTGGAGCTGTTTTGAATTATTAATAATTTTTTATGATTTTTCATGGAAGAATAATTTTGGGAGCAAAACAATGAATTTTTCAGATTTTCTTATATTTTTGGAAATCTCTTAGAATTTTAATGGGGTTCTGTACTTTGTGTTTTTAATTTGGATGAAAAAAATTAATGAAAAATCAGATCTTTAAAACATTAGGGTTTTATTTTTCAATAAGAGGGGGTTTAAATTTGGAGTCTTTTAATTTTTTTGCCTTTTCCATTTGGTAGTCTAGAGGTTTTCTATTGCTAACATCTGATTTCTAGCATGTGGTATAGGTGAAAAGAAGATATTTTCATTTGATCTTGCTAACTTGTCTATCTTGTTTTCATACACTTATTTGGTAAAAATTAACTTGCATATACACTCATTTGGATTAAAATTTACAACAACCTACATTATCTCACTCATGGGTTATAATGAACACAACTTGCATATTCACTCATATGGTTTATAATTTACAACAACTTGCATATCACACTCATTTGGTTAAAATTAACCTTGCATATCCACTCATTAATTATAAAATTAACCTTGCATCAAGTGTGTTTTTCACATATTGCTTTGAGGGTTAAAAAGAACAAGCGTCTTCATTGTCTTGTGGTTTGCACTTTTTCTTTAAGTGTTTATGATTTTCTCTCACTATTTGGCGATTTTGAGAATCAAAATCATCTCTTGAAATTTGTATTATCACTCACACATTTGGTTTTGGATTTAAAATGAACATGTGAGTGTGAGAAAAAGGTGGTGTGTATGCTCTCTCCTCGTGCTTTGTGTGATCTTGGAGATCAAAAACAACATACTTGTCTTGCTTTAGAGGGGCCCGCCTCGTAAGAGGCAATGACTCCAACTATTTTTTCACTCGGGCCGGTATATAAAAGGATAAGACTAAATCATCAAGTCCTCATGGTATGTAGGCCTTAGCCGTATAGTGTCACTCGAAATAGGGTACCTACCGTAAAATGTATAAGATCCCCTAATAGAGTGATTAAAGCCTTAAGTGGCTTGATGGACACTCGCAAAGTGCCATGTCCCCGAGTATTCACTAAGAACCTATAGTTTAGTGCCCAAAATCCCTTTCACTTGCTAGCGTAGGAATGGTCATTTTGAAGTTGCCCCACGTCTTCACCATTCATGTGTAGAGGCAAAAATTCCTCTTTGGGGAATGAGACTTGGTGTGACCAAGAAGTGAGTGTCATGTAAGGGGGAGTCAATGCCACCAAGTCTCTAGTTGTCCACCTTGTTTGGTTGGTTGGAGAAATCCAAGTGGGGATCTAGCGAGTGGTATCTCTTGAGAAGCCTAGGTTGTGCATTATCTATAAGTGTCTTCTTACACATCTAAACACTTTACACATTCAAACCAAACAAAGACAAGTGTTTTTCAAATTATTTTATGTCTTTCCTAAATTCAGACTTCACAAATCACCTCAAAATTCAGTCAAAATCTAGCAAGATACATTATGAGGTATGCATTTGTCGCAATCATGACACTGGAAACTACAACTTCCATTTTCGAAGTGACGCAAGTGACTGTCAATCACCGCAACTGAGATGTGAAATGATGTAATTGCTTGCCATTGAAAATTTTAGGGGAAACTAAGACAAATCCATTTTCTGATCAATCCCGACCATTACCCGGTCCTTTGATCATAAACTTGCAAATTTCCAGAATTGTCATTTGTCATCCATTCATTCATCCATCATTACATCCTTTGCATTTCCCATAGGAAAAAAATTAGGACATCCTTTAGCTTGCATTCACCTTGCTATAGACCTTAGCTTTGGAAACTTATCAGACTAGTCCATAGTGACCAAATCAGATTTGTCTTGACTTCAACATTTTTCCATCACCTTAGTCCTTTGTCATTTAGGTTGGCTCCTCAACTCACAAGGCTATTTTGAAATCACCTTTGGCAAACCTTTTCATTTAGTCATTACCATCATTGAAGTCTTGATAAACTAGATTTGTAACCTTGGCTACTTTAGTTTGATTAAGCAACCTTACTTTGGATTTTCCACAAGGTGCTTAGTAGTTGTACCTTTAGTCATCATTCTAGGTCATATTACCATTTTCACCCATCATCCTTGTCACACTTTCATTCCATTTGGCATACCTTAGACACTACTGAAGACTTCAATCTTATTGATTCTTTGTCTTGACACCATCCTTATACATCATTTACACCTTGAAAAGTCCAAAAAAATAGTCATCTTGCATAGACCTTACCATAGCTTGGACCTCATTGTGACATCATCTTATTGACACCTTGACATCTTGTCACTTTGAATCCATAGCTTGGTATCATCCTTAGGCATATACTATCCTTTGAAAAATCCAAAAAACATAGTTGCATAACCTTGGTATTAGTCATACCTTGGTCATACATAGACGCAATCCTTGCATAGTCATCTTAGACATCATACCATATCACCTTCCACATTCATCTCCCTCTTGAAAGTCTTGTATGGTCGAGACAAGGTTGCAAAGGAAACAAAAAGAAATGGCCTTTCCACAAGATGATGAGTTTGTCAACCCCTTTGGCATGCCTTCCAAAGGGGCATGTATACCACAAAATTCATTCCCTAATCCGTTCAAAAAATTTATCCTTAGAGACCAACAAGGAATTGCCACCATTGAAGAAATCGAGGCCGCCTCATAAGATCTTGAAGTAGCCTCTTTTGTGGATGAAATTATGGCATTAGACCCCCAACATTTCCTAGCTAAAATTTTGTCAAAAGGAGCCACATTACCTCCTGGATTTGATGTCAACACTCTTCAAGCAATGCCTACACCAAAAAAGAAAATTAAAGGACACAATACACCTATTTATAGTGGACCCATCCCCACAAGTCAACACATCTATACCATTGGGAGGATCCACTCAAGATGCAACCAAAACCCATACCTTCCCATTTGGTACCCAAAACATGACACAAGGCATGACACCAAACATGACACGAGGCATAACACAAAACATGATACAAGGAATAATGCTAAACATAACACAATCCATGTCACAACCCTTTGGTGCTTTGTCCGACCCATTTTCCACAATAAATACCATGGGGGCTTAATCCTCAAACCATTTGGCACAAACATTGCAGCAAAGAGACCAAAGTTTGTCATCAACAAGACTCCTAAAACGAATACTATACCAATCATGGGGGCCTCTCAAAATACCATTATGTCACAACAAGGGCCTACTCCTAATACATATGTGCAAAACAATACCCAAGGCTCCATTCCACAAAACACACAATATGGCAACCAAGGCTCCTTTATAGCTCATGGTAATCAAGGACCTTTCCCACAATATGGCAACCAAAATCCACATGGTCATACTTTTACAAACTCATGGCATACACAATCCAATCCTCCCCATAACACTCACATTCCTACCTATAACCAAAACGTTAACAACCAAGTACCATCTTACATACAAATGCAAAAACAAAACCCGTTATACACACACATACCAAATCAAAACCCATCCCATAATATTGGATTCCAAAATGCCAATATGAGCTCTCAAAATAAACAAGGCCCATCATTGACTCAAGTAGATGTTCTTGCTACTCAAATGCTTTCCCTACAACAACAAATGGAAAACATGCAAGATTCTAACAAGAAGACTTATTCCATAAAAGACTTATGTCCCTATCCATTTGACAAGAATCTATACATGCCACCCTTCCCACATGGTTGTACCACACCTAACTTGCCTAAGTATAAAGGGAAGGGAAATATTATCTAACACATAAGAGAATTTTCCACGGCTTGTATAGACATTGCATATGAACCAACATATTTAATGAGACTTTTCCCACGAAGTCTCACGGGCATAGCACTTGAGTGGTTTTCACATTTACCAACTGTCATAAGAACATGGGGAGAACTAGCAAACAAATTTGTGGAGCACTTCGCATTCAACATTGACAAAAAAATAACTATCACCACCCTATGTCATACCTTCTTCCAACGATAGTGAAAAAATTGTTACCTTCTTCCAACGATGGAGGGGTTTGGCTAGTAGATGTCCCATCGAAATACCTAAGAAACAAAAAGTTGTCATGTACATTGAAAACCTTAACTCAAACTAAAACATGATTTATGAGTGCAATGTTGTACTTCATTTATCGAGCTAGTGGAGAAAGGCATTATCCTTGAAAAGGCCCTCATTGACAAGGGAGAAATCAAGATTACCGACAAAAAAATGACCACCCAAAATACATCAAATGGCAAAGGCAAATATTGGGCTCATAACAAGAATGTGACCAATGATGGAGTTGTTGATGCTAAGACAATGTACATAGGCCCTACCATTATACTAAGAGGACCCAATACAACCAACAACACACCAAGAACTCTCGATCACACAACAAATTCCATCCAAAACACACAAGAACAAAAGGTCCAAAGGAAGTTTCCCACAAGACGAAAATATACTCTCTCAAGGGAGCCAATCGAATCCATCTTTAAACAACTCTTGAAACACAATGCCATAAAACTTCCCGATCTGAAACAATATGACCTAGGATAGTTCAAACCCTCATGGTGGGATGATAATGCATTTTGTGACTACCACTGAGCTAAGGGACACCCAACATCACAATGCATACAATTGAAGAATATCATCCAAGAACTCATTGAAAACGACACTATTGAAGTCAATGGACAACAACAATCCTCTAATAGCGACCATAAAGTCTTTATAGATCCATTACATGACCACGGAAAAGGAAAGGCCTACAATTCAAGTAATAAGATCAACAATTTTTCCAATTACACTAATGCCAAATATGACTATACCACCATAATAAATCACATTCGCACTATCAATGATTATGTCAATACTATTATTATCAAGAAACCACCAGAATGTGCTATCAATACCTATTGAACTAAGGTGATTGTCCAAGGTCCTCCTCCAACACAACAACAACAACAACTGAAATCCCAATATAATCTTCCTGACCACTTGGGGAAGACACCCGCACAAATCTCTATCCTTGAGTTATTGCATATATCACCTAAGCATAGGACCATCCTTGAAAAGGCTTTGCAAAAAACTACCATTCCCATTGAGATTGATGTCAATCACTTCCAAGAGATGGTGGGATACTTGGGTAATCCTCATCATGTCACTTTCTCTGACCAAGACTATTTGACCCAAAAGACAAATCACAATGACCCCTTACATCTTGAAGTCTTTATCTATAAACACAAAGTTAGATGAGTCTTGGTAAATGGTGGAGCAAGGTTAAACATTTGCACCCTCAAAATGGTTAAGGCATTAGGCTTATCGAAAGCATGTGTAGACACAACAAAAAGAATTTTTATCAAGGCTTATGACGATGAAGAACACTCTTCTAAGGGAATGATCAAACTACCTATCAAAATTGGACTTGCTATCATGGACACCACATTCCAGGTCTTGGATCTTGACCTCCCATATAACCTTCTCCTTGGCCGACCATGGATCCATGGCATGAAAGTTGTACCATCCACATACCATCAATGCCTTAATTTTCCTCACAAAGGCACTGAAATAACAATTCATGGTGATCTCGATCCTTTCCAATATTGCAATAACTTGAGAGGAACTACCCAACAAAAAGTGCCTGTCAACCAAGAGGCCCCATCATCCATCTCATCTCATTACATTGACCCTTCCACTCTATCCAAAGCATTCACTTCCAAAACTCCACCCTCTAATCCCAAAATGAAGGTCCAAGACAAGGGGTGTGGTGAATATTACATGAAGACTTTGTATTGTGTCAACAAACTCACTACTCCTAAGTCATATGGAAAACCATCAACAAACAAGAGACAATCCAATGTCACTATCCACATGCCTCCCACAACCACTTTCACAAAATGGGGGGAACTAAGCAAAGAAGCAATCAATGAAGAGGGTGTGACCCCTGGCTTCACAAAGAAGACAATGAAGAAGCTCCTCCACCTACACAAATACCCAAAAAATAGTATGGAAAAGGTTTCAAAATTATGCAGCATAAAGGCTATGATGGACACAGTGGACTTGGATTAAATAAAAATGGGAGGACTAAACCTTTGTCTGTGTCAACCCGACCTAAAGTTCTAGGCCTTGGGTTTAAAATGATTAAGATTGGCATTTATAGTACCACGATACCTTTAAGTGAGGAAGTGAATGCTTCTAAGGTTATCGAGACATCTGCAATACTCGACACCCATGAACAATTGACCCATACAACGATGACTACATTGAAACCGATTCCAATGAGTACGAATGTGACTCTTATACAACTAGTGAGTATGAACTAGACAGAGTCTTCAACAACCTTGACCTATCCAATATCATGACCTAAGACCCCGACAATACATTTTTCTTTACCATATATGTCTTGAACCTTGACAATACCAATGATTGCATGCCCTTAATTTACCCCCAACTCATCGAATGGGACCCACAAGGACCTCATGTCTTGGATGTATTCGAGAACGAAAAAGCAATTGTTGAGTTCATGGGATTGCACAAAGGAATCCCTAGTAGTGATCATAAGGTTGGGTTTACCATTGAATTGGATCATATGGCATACTTTGGGGAGTCTATCCACCCCTCTAGTCGCAAAAGTAAAAATAATAAAACAAAAAATGACGAGTCTCTAGGTGAAAATTGCAAGGTGCCTTTAGACCAGGAAAAAGTAAAAAGAAAGGATGTATTCGAGGGAGAAAACCTCTTCGAGGAACCCAAGGATGGAGGGTTGGACATTCTTCCCATTACCCAAGAGAAGTCACCAATGCTCATTGAAAATATACTAAATTCAACATTGGCACAAATGAAAATCCCAAGGTCATCCACTTTGCAGCATCATTGACTAAGTTGAACAACCTGAATTATGTGCTTTGTAGAAAGACAAATTAATTTTGCTTGGTCCTATGCCAACATGCCTCGGCTAGATCCTGACTTGGTATTGCTCCACATGCCATTGTTCCCCGAGGCCAAACTTGTCAAACAAAAGCTTCGAAAGATGCACCTGCAAATTGGTTTATTGGTCAAGGTTGAGTTGAAGAAACTACTAGACATTGGCTTTATCAGGTCTATAGACTATGCATAATGGATTTCCACTTTGGTGCCAGTGACAAAACCAACAAGTGGGATTTGTATTTGCACTGACTTTTGTGATCTAAATAAGGCATGTCCAAAGGATGATTTCCCCTTGCCAAATATTGACATAATCATGGACTTAACAGTTGGCTATGAAATGTTGTCCCTCATGGTATAACCAAATCAGAATAGCTCCAGAAGATCAACATAAGACAACCTTCACTTGTCCATGGGGAACTTATTGTTGGAATGTCATGCCTTTTGGACTAAAAAATGCTAGAGCCACATATCAATGTGCCATGACGACAATTTTTCATGACTTGATGCATACTCTAATGGAGGATTACGTGGATGATCTACTAGCCAAATCATTGACATGAGGTGACCACCTACGAGTTTTGGACAAGATTTTCAAAAGGCTGGAAGAATACAAATTCAAATTAAATCCCAAAAAGTGTGTGTTTGGAGTGACATTAGGGAAGCTCCTAGGGTATATAGTTTCCAGACGAGGCATTGAAGTAGACCCAACAAAAGTCAAAGCTATAATAGATATGCCTCCACCTAAAATTATAATTCAACTACATACACTATAAGGACAACTCTAGTCCATCAGATGATTCATAGCACAACTGACTGACAAGATACATCCCTTTCAACATTTACTCATAAAAGGTGTACCGTTCATATGTACATAAAAGTGTCAAGAAGCCTTTCAGCAGATTAAAGATTATCTGCTAATGCCACTAGTATTGATGCCATCTATCGATAGGAGACCTCTCATCCTCTATATTTCAACAACTACATCCACACTGGGGGCATTACTTGCACATAATGATGATGAAGGTTGTGAGCGAGCAATATATTACATCAGTCACACCTTGGTTGGTTATGAACTGAATTACAACCCAATAGAACGTGCTTGTCTTGTGGTAGTTTTTGGTACTCAATGACTAAGGCACCACATGTTGAACCATCAAACAAAGTTGGTCGCAAAGATAGAACCCTTGAAATATCTTCTCAATAAAGCAACATTGACATGACGATTGGCTAAATGGGTCATGATACTTAGTGAGTATGATATTCAATATGTCGAGAGAAAAGCAATAAAAGGACAAGTCATTGCCGACCAACTTGCAGATGCACCAAATAAGGTTGATCACCCATTAGTCTTTGATTTTACAGAAAAATCTATCTTCACTATGGACACACCAACGACATGGAATTTGTACTTCGATGGGTCTCACATAAACATAGTTCAGGAGCAAGCATATTATTTATCACCCCTCAAGGTGATACTATTCCTAAGTCATTCAAAATTGTCTTTCCATGTACAAACAACATAGCAGAATATGAAGCACTTCTCACAGGACTTCGTATGGCAATCAAATGGAAGATCAAGCACTTGCAAGTGCACAGTAATTCTCAATTGGTAATTTGACGAGTCAATGATGATTATGACACAAAGGATGAAAAGATCACCCCATATAAATGGATGGTAGACAGCTTCAGACAGTATTTTGACCTAATCCTCTTTCATCAGGTTCCCTGTATTCATAATAAAGTAGCATATGCCATGGCCACCATCAACTCTCTCTTGGACATACCAAACAATGTGCCTTAATTTGAGATTTTGGTAGAATAGTTGTTGGTCCCTGCCTTCGACATCCTCGAGTCTGAGATGGTCTACGAACTTGTTGGTCCTAACTCTCCATGGTACCAAGACATTTATGATTACCTTCATGACAATTCCATTTCCCCTTACCTCTCTACCAACCAACGCAAGTCATTTATTCACAAAACTTCCAAATATTCCATCATTAGTGGCACCCTCTACAGACGAGCCTTTGACAACACCTTATTGCGATGTCTCGATCCTGAAGAAGCAAAAATGACCTTGTGTGAGGTACACGAGGGTATATGTGGAGCCCATTCTAGTGGTCCAACCTTGGCTAAAAAGATCATGAGAGTGGGCTACTATTGGCCTACAATGGAATGAGACTCTTATCTCTTCGTCAAAAGATGTCGATAGTGTCATATCCATGGAGACTTGATACATGCGCCAACACAAGAATTACATTCGATAACATCACCATGGCCCTTTGCCTAATGGGGACTCAACCTCATAGGTAAGAACCATCCCACATCATCCAATGGCCACAAATTCATCATCACTGCAACCAAGTACTTCACTAAATGGATTGAAGCCATTCCTGTGACATACATTACTGGCAAACAAATTTCTAAGTTTATCCTCAACTATATTATTTGTCGGTATGGTGTCCTTCAGTCCATCATCACTAACAACGGTTGTCCATTCAAAAACCAAGAATTCTGCCACCTTTGCAAGAAGTTCCACATCCAACACCATTTCTCCACTCTATATTACCCACAAGGTAACAACCAAGCCGAGACATCTAATAAAACTATTCTTAGAATCCTTAGAAAGATCATCAATGATGTTGGTCGTGACTGGCACCTTCAACTTAACCCTGCCTTATGGGCTTACCATACGAGCATTTGCACTCCTACTAACACCACCCCATATTCCCTAGTCTTTGATTCCAAAGCTATCTTACCCATTGAGGTCGAACTTACTTCCCTAAGGGTATCCATGCAAGGTCATATCGATGATGAGGAATACCATGTTTCAAGGCTACATGAGTTGGAATTTCTAGATGAGCGGAGATAGAAAGCATTGGACCATCTTCAAGCATATCAAAATCATCTTCATCATAGCTACAATAAGAAGGTCTTGAACCGACACTTTGCTATTGGTGACTTGGTATCAATGGAGAATCCGAAGAACCAAGAAGAACGAGAAAAACCAGGAAATTTTGAGCCAAATTGGTTGGGTCCCTATATTTTCACAATAATCTTTGGATCAAGAGCTTATCAACTTTCCACTCCTGAAGGGGAACCCTTGTCAGAACCGATCAACAGTTTGCACTTGCGCAAATTCTACACATAGCTTTCAAAAGTCTTGTCATAACCATAAAAATACAAAAACAAAATGTTACCTTGATGAAAACCTAGCAAAGAGGTGTCTTGGTGACACCAAAAAAAAAATCAAGAAAAGAAAGAGAAATAATTTGTCCAATAGTGAAAACCACTTTGGTGGCGCTTTGGATAATTACTATGGCGAAAACCTGGCAAACAGGCACCATGTGTAGTTAAATTTTCTTCGTCGTCTACCATCATTCCAATCCAATTTTTCCCGTCATTCGCCCTTCCCATATCAACCATAATAACGCCTGGTTTTCTTTTCATAACCTAGAACGATTGACATCATGTGTCTTTTCACCTTCCATAATGCCTATCCCATTCCACTCTTAATAAATTGGTCTCATACCTGACTGGGGGAAAATAATTGACCTAGGTCTTCATTGGATCCTACATTTGCTATTGGAGGTCACTATATCAAAAAGACGAAAAAAATCACATATCCTCAAAAAGACAAACAAACAAATATTCTCAAGAAAAAAAAAACGTAAAAGTCCAAAAAAATAAAACATGTCAAAAACACAAAACATCCAAATAACTTGCAAAATTCCCAAAACATAATCAAATTTAGTCCTGTAAGTTGAAGTCCAGACAAACTACGATGCCTCTGCGTGTATAACATAGGCAAGGCCATTTGTTGATGAACCCTCAAGGCATTAGGTCAATCCTTTTAGGTTTAGTCAAATAAAAATCATGATACGATCCTTTGTCAATAAAACAAAGTCAAGTCATGTCGAACTACGAGGTCTCTGCACATTGTTACGTAGGCAAGGCTATCTATCGATGAGCCCCTGAGGCCACCTAGGTTAGTCATTTAGGGTTTTTTGTGTCAATCATAATAAATCGAACATCATCAACTTGGACATAAACAACTGTCAAAACATTAAACAAGTCACAAATCAACAAGACAAATAAACCATAAAGTCTCCGAGTCAACTCAATTAATGGTCAAAACAATCAACAAGTACCAAACCAACATCAAATAGTCAATCAACCAACTTATGCGTTATATAGGATTTGTCCTTCCTGAAATCAAACATTATCATTAATCACACTTTTTCATTTGCCTTATACAGGTGGTCACATGTTCAAAACTAGACTTGACGTCTTATACGACATGTTTCATCTCCTGAAACTAGGCCTTGTCAAATAATCAACCCATCAATCACCTTGTCAATTAAACATCAAACAAACAATCTTTGGCGAAAACTCTAAATGACTGTTGACTTTGTGGGCTATTTTGTCTTATCTTTTTTCAATTTGTCTTTGAGTCACGTTAGTAGCTCTCTCGAGGATATCCCATGAAAGATTTAGAGGGGCGAGGATATCTCATGACTCTTTTCTTTGATTGCTTTTTGTGGATTGTCTTGGCAAAAAGACTGGGGCAACTTTGCCTTTAGTACGAGTCAGGACATTCCTTGTCTACAACTGTCTGTTTTGCAAGTGGATGACCTTGCACGCCTTGGTCTATGTCATACCATGGTGTTTGCTATCCATTTGTCACATCTTACCATCCAATGATGATTAATGCAAAGCCTTGCATAGCAAACTATATATCTTTAAGTTGTCTCCACTAATGCCATGCTAACTTCCATCTCTTCCATGCTAAAATTATTTCTATGCCACTTATCTATTTTCCTTTTATCCATTTCAAGAGAAAACTCGTGTTCTTTGAACCCACATGTCCTCTCGAAGGGGCATACTACTATCTCCTCATCATCCTTCCTCATCCTATTCACACTAGGGCATATTTTTGAACTAAATTTTTTGACATAATGTGATAAACTACATTGTATCAAAGATGGGCAAAATGTAAACACTAAAAAAATGTCTTAGACTTGCTAATACCATTTTTCTCTATCAATTCCCATGTCTAATGTCATAAGTCTTCTATTAATTAAATAATTTTAATTATTTAATTAATTCATTTATATCATTTTATTTCTTCTTTTTATTAATTAAATAAATTTTATTGCTGATGTCTTTTTCCTCTATAATAAATTTTATTTTATTTATTTAACTATCTATCCACTTTCTATTTATTTAATTGTTCACTAGCCTTTCTCCCACTAATTGCTTACTAATTTGTCATTTTCCTCCCATTTTGAATTGAATTATTATTTAATTCAAAAATCAATTTGTCACATGTCTACTACAATTAAATAATATTTCTATTATTTAATTAGTCTTCCTTTCAAATCAAATAATATCCCACTTTCGAATGAAATTATTATTTAATTCAAAAGTCAATTTGTCACATGTCTACTACAATTAAATAATGTTTCTATTATTGTGATCTTCCTTTCAAATCAAATAATATCCCACATTTGAATAAAATTATTATTTAATTCAAAAGTCAATTTGTCACATGTCTACTACAATTAAATAATGTTTCTATTATTTAATTAGTCATCTTCCTTTCAAATCAAATAATGTCTCACTTTTGAATAAAATTATTATTTAATGAGAAAGTTAATTTATCACATGTCTACTACAATTAAATAATTTTTCTATTATTTAATTAGTCATTTTCCTCTCAAATCAAATAATTTATATTCATTTGATTTCCTCCAACAACGTCTTTTTATGTTTCAATCTCATCAAATCTGATCTCCTATTGTCTCATTCATTCTCAGCCATTGATTGAATTATTTTATAATTCAATCTTAGCCATTCATTTCTATCTTTGTCCTAACTTTTCCCAAACCCTATTTCATACTATAACTTTCATTTTTAGCCATTGATTGACACATCTCTTTGAAACTCAATCTCAACCCTTCATCCAAATTTGTTTTTTCTATAAAAGACCTTTATCTTTGTCGTTTTGACATCTAGACATCTTATGCTATCTAGACATCTACATCTTGAGCTAATGCAAGTACATGTTATCAATGTGAGACAATTATCTTCAATATTTTGCTAGGCATTGTCATAGGCTACTATTGCACACCCAAATCTGAGGGCAACTATCATATTCGAGCAAAATGGAGAAGGGCAATGGAGGTGAAGCAATGATGGCATGAAGACTTTGTGGTAATATTGTTCTATATTTCATGTTTTTATGCTTACTTGTACTCCATTGTTGGTTTAGGGTTAGTTTTTATGTTTTATTACATTAACCTAAAATTTTACCCTAGATTACAACTCTAATAACACTTGATAAAATCCACACATATAATATTGTATTAACATAACTTAGAATAGAAATCACATACCAAACACAAGATGCCCTAATATCCAATATATACAAAAGTAAAATAAACTCTAGGTAGGGTAATACCATACAAACTCCTTATGGATATCATACTCAACACATCCTTACAATAATAAACTTATTTATATAGAGCACCTCCAAATAATATAATATAGAGGTAAACCCAATGAAGGCCTACTCATCACCTACTATAATTAATTACATAGGTTGTCCACATGACTCAATATAACTAATGCAAGGGGTATGTGCCATATGTCAATATACCCATCCACCTACGTATCATATCCCTAGGTACATGATAGAATAAATGACAATATGCTAGGTGTCATGCTTGGGAAAATATTCAAGGCAATTGAAAAGAGACCAATATATGCAATAAAATAAATAAGACAAAATATTGATCATTTTTAGCAACAAACCTCTTCTTTTTGTGGGACTTGGTGGCATAATATTCTTCCCATTGGACAAAGGCTTCCATACCGCAAGGTTCAACGGCTTTAGTTGAAACTTAAGAAGACAATAGATAGCCTAAAAAGTACAATACTTGTTCCTAGGTCTTTAATTTTGATGAAGCAAATCCTCAACTTCAACTCATAAAATCTTGTGCTAGTGTGTTCCTTAAAGTGAAGTCTCATTATCCTCCTAAGCGAAAGGTTTAGATGCCCATATACAATTTAATTTTAATTTGCAAGTGTAGTGTTGATTCATCTTACTTTTGAAAGAGCTTTAAAATGGGGTTATAGATATGGGTACCAATTCATAGGTCATAACTCGATGTCACTAACATCATTGGTCATGGTGACATCAATATAATTTATTTTTCTCTTGTTAACCCCTAATATTTAAATAGGTATCATGAATCAATACTAAAATTTGGGGCACTTTCATTGTCATGCTAATCAAGTAATTCTTAATTGATTCTAGATTAAGATTTCTTTCACAAATTTAAGATGCCAATTGCCTTGGATTTTGGATTTTGAAGTACTTTAGCCATGGATATTAATATTGTAGGCATTATGATGGGTGGATCATTGTAGGGGAACATACATTGTGCATTTCAAGTAGAAGTTGTGTATTAACTTTGAAGTTTCCAATAAATTTTAATCATACTTCATAGACATCTTCATGACTAGTGAACAAGTTTGGAAAGGATTATCTAATGCGAAGAACGGTTGGAGAATTTAGTTTCATGGAGATAATTATCTTAGTAGTAGCAATATTATTATTTACCTAGGGAAGATTTTATAATGTATTTAGGTGGACAAAAATGCCAACATGCAGCACACATCTCTTAAGTTATTATATTGGATCGTGTGAACAACTTGTATAATTAATTATATTCGGTGATGAATAGGGCCTTCATTGGGTTTACCCCTCCATTATGTTATTAGGAGGTGGTATATGTAAATGAGGTGATTAACACTTTATAAGATCCACGCATATAATCATTGCAATAATACAATATAAAATAAATATCATACACCAAACATGAGATGTTTATTGGCCTCGATGCCCTAATATCCAATATATGCTAACTCCTTATGGAAGAAACCACTCCACAATATATTTCCAAGAGATCCTAAATACAATATCATACTCAACACATCCTTACAATGGTGATCACCTTATTTATATAGGCCACCTCCTAATAACATAAAGGAGGGGTAAGCCCAATAAATGCCTACTCATGACCTAATATAATTAATTACACAAGTTATTCACATGATCCAATTTAACTAACTTAAGGAATGTGTATCACATGTTATATCTGCATCCACCGAAATACATTATAATATCATATCTTAAACTACATAACACATACTATTCACCTTAAATTTTCTTTAATGTACACTAAGAGAGGTCTTCCACCATACTCATTTAGAGGTTGATTTAATAAAGTCCATATTTTATGGCATACAAATTGCAAAAATTGCAATTTAAAAAAAAACTATATATTGTGTGATTTGCAAGGGCTAATGTGCCTCTACAACCACTTATTATTTCTGAACTCTTGGTTTATGACAGCTTCAATCAAATAACAGTATTATCAGAGAATTCGTTTCTAGAATACAAAGTAGCATATATTTCTAAATTATACACCTTCAATCAAAGAACAGTATAATCAGAGAAACGTAGCTCTTCTATAATTTTGAAATAAGGAATTTATGGAGTTAATTTAACTACTAATTTACAACGTCCTTTGCACCTGCAGATGCTCCATGAAGCTAAGTATTCCATTTCAAGAAAATATTTCTCTACTTCGAGATTACATACATAGATATATCTATTGGTATCTAAAATCTTGAAATTTTCTATGCTATCCAAGTCCATGGAATTGTGTTGTATCTTACAGAAATCTAATGGAAGGACATCATAGTCAGTAGGCTATGAGACATGTAGACTTTAAAGCTAGAGAATTGATATAATTGCATCCAAATACATCAAGCCACAAAAATGTCTTTGTCTAGTTCATAAACAGGGCAACATAGGGGGCCTGAAGTCTTCTATGTTATAGAGAAATCCAAACTTGCCCCTTAATTTACGGTTAGGAATTAGACATTACTAATTTCAGTAGCCACAGTAAGCTACATGCCAAGTAGTGGACCGATGTTGCTGCAAATTTTACTTTTTTTCCAAGTATAGATATTCTTCAACAGGTAGTGTGTGGTGTCAACTCTCATTGTTAGTCACCAAAACTTGGTTACTTTGTAGATACTTCAGGATCATAGAACAACATTATTCACGGACAAATGATAACTCGGTAGTAAACTAAGAACCCCAAAAGGAGTCATATCTAAGTGGACCATGTGCAAACAGATAAGTTGGAATATAACACAATATTCATATTACCAACAAAAATACAAAAGGGTTTCTAGTATATGTTCCCAATCCATTTATTGTAAAGACAATGCAACCAATGAAATCATATTTGTCTACATTGCCCTTTGCTGAAAGAGTTAACGATTTTCCACGGTGTTTAGTCACAGTTTTTGTTCAAGAATTTCCTCACATCTCCAGATCCTCTAGTTCTGGCATGGGAAATCTTAAAATGGCTGCTATACCAGTCAGTTGTTGAAGCTCTGCTCAAACATATATTCAAATAATAAGGAGATATTCGGAAGCAAGCATAGAGTCAGATGAGAGAAAGCCTAAAACAATATGAATAAAGAATCAAATAAATAAATAAAATTGAAGTTAGGATCATACGTTCACCAGAAACGTGCATAGAAGAGAATATGTGTGCAGTGCCTCCTGCATTCTTGACTGACTCGGCCAATTCAACGTATTTCTTCCTAGATAGTATATCTGCATTCCTGAGGTTACAAATTGTCAATAAAATATGTATGTGGCCCTTTAATTGAAGATCCCGAATAGTGTATTCAGTGATTCACCCATCAGCTGTATCTCGTATGATCCAACTAGTCTTGACTTCTTTGCACTTAGAATATTTAGGCTTTAAGCAGACTAAACGGACCAAATATATATCTAGGTAATGAAATTCAAAAAAACTGTATATTTATTAAGTCTATAATAAACGTAAAAAATAACGTCAATTCCAACCATCTTATCATAAAATAATGTGAAGCCAATGCATATCTTAGTACCTGAAAAGTTCATCAGTAATGAGAAGTGTTTGAATGGCCAGTTGTTCATGAGCAACCTGAACATGCTTAGGACCATAGCATGCACGTGCTGGGTCCTGTAAAACACGATACAATATAATAAACATGAATTTTACAGACAATCACCATGCCTTGCAGCACAGTAAACCAAAACAAATTACTGGAACTCAAAATAAAAAATCTAATTTTTTTTCAGCATTGCCCAAGTAAAAGATGCCCATAAATTGCATTTCTCAAAGGCCCATAAATTGCATTATGTTTGCGGAAATTCAAATTCTACCATCATTTCAGCATGTTAAAGGATTTTGAATATATACACAAAATATAGATGCAACGAGGCAACGTTATACATAGGTTACAGTTACAAAGTAAATATCTGCTAAAATTAACAGTTTATATGTTCCATATTGCTGATTTTTATATTTCAGAGACATTGAGCAGCAATTTCAAAATGTTTTAAACTCGTATTACTTCCCCTTAAAAAATTTAAGAAGAAATTAAGTCAACCTGACCCCATTAAATATCAAGTGCTGTCAAAGAGAGGCAAATTTTATATTCTTCGTCAGATCTCCAAAGACACAGTTGGCAATTCAATATTAAGACAGAATTTGGGTTGGCAAAAAGCTTAGCAACAGCTATGAAATGATTTTGTGGAATATAAGAGCACGTGGTACAGTATTCAAGTAGTGTGTGCTCAAGAAAGCTAGGCCAGCATATGGCTGGTCTCTTCCTCCAAGAAACAAAACTGTTTTCTGAAATCACGTTGTCTTTTGTTACTGTGCTTGACCTCATACTGCCTGTAGTAGTACTACTTGTACCAGATATTCTAGTGAAACTGCCATACCATGTGATCCTACAAAATTTACATAGGTTGCATCTTTATAGTAAGTTTTACTACTTGTGAATTTAACATTGAACTGCACACAATTTCTGTTTATATGCCTCCTGCTTTACCTTCAACACTAGTTTGATAGTACGGATGACAACTTGGTATAGAGAATATACAGGTTTACCAGTGACTTTTGCCAGAGATTATATGATATTTTTCAGAGCAGCACAGAAAAAATATTGTTTGAATATTCACTGCTCAAACCATCCGAAACAGTACATATATAAAGGACTAGAATTCCCTTGTACGGTTCAACTAATTCTAGACTTAGTGAGTTGTTAAAACAACTCGTAACCAAAACAAAACTGAGCACTAATTTTAGATTTTCCAACATGCCCCCCCTTAATGCAAACATGGTAAAAACTCACACTTTCCACTGCAGTAAGCCCAACCCTTGTGGCTTGTGATCTTGATTCAAACGAAAGGCATCTCTCATCAACTTTTCATGGTTTTCACATAGGTTTACCACAAACCTAGACACAAACAGAAACACACTGATCTGTTCACCTCATATTGTTTTCTGGATTACCACTAACAATTTCAAGATCCATGATCTGCATTACACTTGTGCTTTTGTTTACTACAATATTTTACACCAGGAGGTTACATAAGGAAATAATACACATGAATAGAAATAGCCACTATTGTTGATCGTTGTCACTCAATCTCTAACAACATAGGAAATCATCACTGCCACTAGAAGTGGAATATTGGGGTTATATTCCCCCCATGATGTGAAATTTTCAGTTATTAAAAACATAGAAAATAGAAGCACAACACAAAAAAAAAACCCACCAACGCTGATATGTGGCCCCGATGTTGGTGACTAACGAGAGGACGCTAAGTATCCTCCTTCCTCCGTTGCTTCTTCAGCAAAGGAAGCACGTTGATCTATGTAGAAACCCTTCTTAGGCTCTATCCGCTATGTCGTTTAATGTGTTTTATTTTTTTGTTTAATATTCTGATTTTTTTGTGTTTTCAAGGGGTTTTGACAAAGCAAAAACAATAATTGAAAACTAATCTATCTGAACTAAAATTCAAATTGATTGCAATATTGATCAAAGTCATTTATTCCCATATGACTGCTAATGTTTTGAAACACAGCGTATTGCTGATAAAAAAATACATAAAAAGCATTTGTACGAAATGATTAAAACCTAATTGTTTGTCTCCAGAATGCAACCACGCTGCTGATTGCTGATTGTTGACGAAGCTGCAATTTTACTGTTCATGCGCACTATTCATGGCTGCAACTTTCTCTCCCTTGTTCTGTAAATAGAAGAATACTGAAAACGTACTGTTGGAGCACAATTAGAACCTTTGTATGAGATTCTCTTTGAAGTATCAAATTCACCAGGTATTTCACTGGCTCAAATGATGAACACATAGAAGAACTACGTTCTTCAATGGCGAATACTGAAAACCCTTGTCCAGAGCTCAGAGCAAGAAGCAATAATCAATAACAATAACAATGGATGCCGAGAATGAGCTCTTAAGTCTCTTTTTATTCTTTCCTTAGGAGAGCTCAAACACCTTCCTGGCCAATGTGGGATAAAAGATTTATTCCCACATTAAATTATTCACTTAACGCACTTTACTATATTAAAGTGACTTTATTATTATAAAGTTACTTTATAACTTTATAATAATATTAAAATATTAAATAAATCACTTAAGTCACTTAAATTTTAATATCTCTTGATTTACTTGTCTGATTGCTAAGCCGTCTGAGCCAGGAGTCGAGAGACTAAATCCACATGTGACTAAACTGAGATTCTAAAAATAGCAGGGTGCTCCCATGACTTACTAAAAATAGTAAGTCTAGCCAAAAGATGTCCGATTGACCCCGAACGAAAGCCAAGCAAAGAAACTCCGCTAACCGAGGCTGAGCCATGCCTCACAAGACCCCCTAATCTCCTCATTAGCCTATGGAGGTCGCATAATAGGCTAACTCTACACTGCAAAGAGATGTCAACTAGAAGGGGACATGACAATCTAGTTTATCATCTAGTAGATCTTCTTACAATTCAAAATTACATGTCTTGTTTCATTACAATAGAAGCATTTTATTTTTCCTTTTGAATGAACATTATTGGATTTGTACTTGCCCTTTCTTGAAAGTGAACTTTCTTTGTTATGTACATATAAGACTTCTTCAAATTTTGAGTGTTCATTATGGTCTAGTAGAGTAGAGATTACTCCCTCAAGACTAATGCTTACCTTGCTTAATATAAACTCACGAGTGTTTTCTGAGATTATGATCAACATCATTGACAACACAATTATTAGCTTAAAACCAAATTGTGCATTTTAAATAGCTAGAGCAAAAATTCTTAGAAAAAGAGCATATGAAATTTTGCCGTCATAACAAGTTTTAATAACAAAATTTTAACTCCTATTACATCTCATCCAAGTATTTCTTACTAGTAATTTTGAAAAGATCAGGTATGCATGAATAGCAAAACATAAAGTCTCTGTGGGTTAACCCATTGTAGACATTTTTCAAAACACTTTCATTAATAAAGGGAAATCATCATAAATCAAACTTAAGTAGAGACAATAATGGGCATGAGTAATGGGGAAAATATATCTAGGTTGATATAAAATGACATAATTATTCCAGATATCCAAAGACATAATTTCACTAACCACGTCACAAATACAAGCCAGTTAAACAGAAATGGTATCTTGGTTCTAGTATATATCTTCAATGCAGATGAACAAATATACTAAATCATGACTGCAAATAACAGACTTTTCTTAGATTGAATCTCACAGTGTATACCGACATACCTTGTGTCCTGATCATATTAAGCTTCTTCTTTGTAATTAAATTTATCACAAAAAGTGCAAGGGCCAAACAAAGAAAATAATTATTAACTAAGAAATTTGGATACTAACATTTGACATCATTTCGTGAAAATCTTTGAGTGCTTTCACCTGATTTCAAAATAAGAAAAACATGTTGTCAAAGCATGTTGTAAGATAGAGCAACACATCCAGGAAGAATTGAATCATAAGAGTGAGTTACAAGCAATGGATATTATCATATTAACATAAAAAAGTTCATTGTGAAATACCTCCTGAGCTGCCTTAGTGTCTTTTATCATTGACATAACATTGGGTGCATCAAGAACCTCCCCAAGACTATGCCTGACAGAAATAGTATTATTCTATTAGTTCTAAAATTATAACAAAAATGGCCACTGTTGAAGTTAACACCACAAAATCAGAATATTCTGACAGAATTCAGTTTTTCATCATGGAGATCAGGCCTCAGAATGTTATGGGTTTAATAAAGAACTAATGATAACTTAATGTGGAGAAGAGAATAAATGTCAAAATCAACTTAATCAAACTGGGTAGGCTATGCAAGTCTGTGCCAAATTGGAAGGATATATCACTAGCCTAAATATAACAGGTTAAAAATATGCTTAAAATTATAAACAATGTAAAAAAAAATAAAAAAATCTATTTGGATAGATTTTAGTATTTTAATATTTCAGCTTTACTTTTATTCTTTTTAAATTTATGATTTTTCTTCTAGCTTTACGTACCTTTTGTTTTGAAATTGATTTAAATCAAATAGACAAATAAATAAAAAATAGGTCCAAATGGATCTGAGCAGTGCAGCCTGTCAGCAGATTTCAGTTCCAACCAGATTTAGTAACTATGAACTTGATTACAGGAGGCTAAAGGAGATGTCATGTTAATCGGCAGTTGATTTGGCTTGAATTATGCCATTGAGTTCAACAACATTCATTTATTTTATTTGCTACAGTTAGTTTTCCCTTTAAGGAAGATGCCAAAATAGCTTGAGGCAAAGTTCCAAGAACTGGTTGGAAGAATTCTTGGTCATGCATTGCCTAACATTTCCCCATCCAAATGCTACTATGAATAGCTATATCATGACCACCAGCAAATGTGTAAATAGTAAAACAACCCACACCAAGTCCACCAAGTCCCCACTCGACACAGAAACCTAATGTTTGTCCAACATGTAAATCCTTTTTCAAAAATTGGGTAATCCAAATTTAGGAGCTTTTGTTGTCATATTAGAATGTTTTAAGGATAATTATTTAACAAAATCCTGCAAATACATAAAGAGATTTGAGATGTCAGCTGTATTCCAATGGATTATAATTTGCCTAACACTAATGTTTAGGTATCCTAGAGCTTAAAATAATTTACATTTGCCAAGTTTGGCATCAATTCCTGTTGCTTACGTAAAATTTCTTAGGCTTTATAAACTCATCACTGGTTCTATGAAGGTGGTTGGGGATTTGGAGTCTGAAAAGCGTTCCTAGGAATTCATTGTCGATTGACTATTCTGAAGACTGCTTTTGCTTATAGCCTTATTGCTTTATCAACTCTTGATTGTTGAAGTTTTCTGATGAGACTTGTTTCAAAGGACATTCTCAATCCATTAAGGTGTGTTAGTGAATTTGTAATTGAGGTAACTTATATGTTATACTTATAATTATAGTTGCCGGGAAACTCCATTATGGGAACATAGACAGCGTCCCAGTCCCCGTACCCAAAATTTCCGGTGAATCATTTACATATAAAATAGCCGTCTCCTTATTCATTTAACTCACGTACCCTAATTTGATTGGCGTCCCCATCCCCGTACCAGTACTAGTACCCTATGTCTCCCGGCAACTATGCTTATAATACTTTTATCATCTTTTTGTTCTAATATAAAATATTGACCTACTTTTGGTGATGTGTGGACATTAATATAATTTATTTCTTCCTTTCAAGGTAACTGTTACACCAAAAGAAAGTTAGAATATTGTATGTTCCAACATTTGCATTTCTTGTGGCTCTACATATCTGAATTTGAACTTTGTATGGTTCTTTAAAATTTTGATTGGTTATTTGGTTGTTTCATTTAGCAATTATTCACATTTCCACAAGAGGTGGCTTCAGTGACAGATCATTAAGTAAACATCACTGTAGGTAATCAAATAAGACATCAAATTTTTACATTTATGTTTGAGATTTTGTTTACTAACTTGCTTTGTGATCAGTGTGCAAAAACAATTGTGTTTCTAAGTAGTATATTGAATGCCGGACACTAGAGGTCTTAAAAGTTAGAAGGTTATGTTCTAACATATTGAAATTGAAAGACAAGGTTGATAGAATGTATTTTATACTCCACAATTATAGGACAAACATCCATCTTCATCATATTAGGGTTCATGTAATTTCTACATTGCTGGATTTGTATTTTCAATTTTGAGTGGAGCTTTAACTGCCTGGATTTTAACTTTTAGGGTGAAACTGTTGATATGAAACCATGGATACAACCCGAGTCCATTAATCCTCTGTACCCCTGACTATCTCTACAAAGGGTTCTTAATTATCTTTTGAGTTTTTGCTCATTTATTCTTGCACAGTGTCTAGTTTACTTTGATTTGGTTGGTTTTGGTCTGCTTTTTTTATATCAAAATTTGCCTAAGCAGAATTTTCCACAGTTAACAACATATCAAGTCTTCCTTGGGTTATAGGTGATGTTATCATCATTCTCCTTATCACCCAATCGACTATTCTTCCTATGGTCATAGTAGCAGTTACTCTTAGTTTGGAGGTATGAAATATTGTTTAAATTTTTACATTTTATGGTTAAAATAGCTTCAGTTTTTCCTTTTTCTTTTTTTTGGATGATTCAGAACCACAAAATCTTGAATACTAAGTTTTAGACCTTTTAAAGATTGTGCAGTTTCTATTGCCTTACTATAGTTGTTCACATTTCTTGATAACTGTTAAATACTGTCTAAAGCCTTTCAAATGTTGATTTGAGGTGAAAACTTTGACTCATAACATCCTATATTTTCCCAAGTGCCTTGAAATTTTCGCTACTCTCTAATTTGGCATGAATACTATTTTACTACTCTAGGGTAGGTGCCTTGATATTTAAGGCAACTATTGAACCAAACAAATTTCAGTAATTTCACACAATTGCAAAGAAATTATCAATTTACCTTACCCAAGATATGATTCATCATTTTTACGGAGTCTTGTAAATTTTCCCTCTTTAACCTTTTGGTGGTATGGTATAGATGAGAGCATTTCAATTTCTTTTAGCATATCTTCCTCCATATATTGCTAATCCTTCAAATGATCTTCTTCATACTTCTGAGTCTCATTTGTTGATGTTCAGCATCTGGACGAATTACTTTCAGCCACGACTAGGAGAGATAAATTTAAATATAGCCTTTGGCTATTCAAATTTATCTTAAGTCATTATATTCAATCATGAGGAGGCGCCTCATTTACCATGCATTAATTGAATTATTAATAATTTATATTTAATCATTAATTAAAGCCGACTTTGAAAGTCGCGATTTCTAGAAAAGACGTTTTTCTTTTGGGGCCGACTTCTCTCATGAAGGGTCACGTCTTTCTCCTTCCTTGGCGTATAAATACAAGAGGATGATTATTCATTTCATCATCAAGTTCATAATCATATTCACATATCTAGAAGGAGTTCGCACTTTCAGCAGATCATCAATCTGTAGCAGCAGATCGACTTCAAGGAGAATCACATTCATTTGTATTTAGCATCTAAGAGAGGCGCTCTTATTCATTGTATCAAATCAGCATTGTGTTATGCCTGAGTTGTAAGCAGATCTCTGCTCTTATTCTATCAATATATAAGAGATATATTGGCTGGGTTTTTCTCCCTCAGGTTGGAGGGTTTTCCCAAGGTATCTTGCTATGTCTATTGTCTTATGTGCTGCATAATCTGATTGTTTTCAGTTCATATATATCTGATCATTAAAAACTAACACATGGTTCATGTCATCAACTCCATCAACTGAGTCATGCGCTAATCTATTGTCCTTTGCTCAGCCAACAAAGCATTGAGAAGGTTTTCCCCTCTCTGATCCTCCCCTCTTTCTCCCATCTCAACCTCTATATGTGCACCACCTCCTATAGAAGAGTCAGTGCCACTGCCAGAAGGGGATACTTGGTGTATTCCCAAAATACCAGAGGCGGTTTCAACTTCAAGGACCTGAGTTGGTTGCCATTGCTTCGTAATCTCCCTATTGTAGTACCTTCTCTCTCTGTCACTCATGAAACCTACAAGCTGGCAGGAACACTAGCTCTGATACCACTGTAAAGACCCTTGCAAATTTTCATGATAATTTTCGATTTGATAATGTAAACATATTGTCAAACGGTTGCCATATGGGGTGCCAGCATTTCATCAGCCAAATACCATGCAATGGATTTTCATATTGGACAAATAATATGGCAGATATTATAGAATAATAAATGCACTGGTTGCTGGAACTTATATCGGAGATATTACAACTCAGAATTTTCACTAATTATATCCAATTCCAATCAATACAATGATCACTATAAATGTATGATAGTAACACACCAGTTCTATAGCATGGCCATTACAAATCTAGAATTTCATATGCAATTTTATAGTGAATAAAATAATCAATAATAATAGAGATGATAATCGGCTAACCTCAACATTAATAGTCTTTACCATATACCCAGTGCCATCCTTATTCATTGGCGATCACCCTCCAAAATGATGTGGCATCTAGGAGTAAAGCACACCAACAAGTAGCACCCAATATGTATAGATAAGCCAACAAATTTTGCAAACTTTCGGACAGAAGAATGCCACGCTGGATATTTTCTAATAACCTCAAATAAATTTTGAATCTTTGGAAGTAGCGGTATTGATATATTTATTAAAATCTATGAATGAGACAAACACTGGTGACTAACCATAGAAGCCCGGTACCATACGACAGCTCTTAGTAAAAGATTCAACACAAAGCCACAGTTTCTTGATTAAATATAATCGATATGCACATAATCGTCTAACAAAGGCAATGACTGAATTGGACATTTTTGTCCCCCTTCAATTGCATACTCAAATAAATAATACAGATAATATGATGACTTCAATACATCCTTCGACCAACCAAAATATTAAAGGCAATGTTGACTATCATTTGTCATGTCCTTCATTTACCAAACTTAGTGCCCAATATAGAATCAAATACTCAAATACCATATAAATCGCCTCACATGGAAAACTCAAGAAATTGACCAGCAATAAGAGTTAACTATTGATTAAATATACGATTGCAAATCCCCTTATTTTGCGCAATGGGAGATAGTCAATCAACTGCCAGTCATAATATGAATCACCAAAATAATATGCAAATGCCAAAATAATATGAAATTGCCCAAATTGAAATCAATACAATATAGTCGATCATGCACCAATAATAACTTCTGCACAAGTGTTGCAACGACCAACCATGGTGTCAGAATGTTTCCTCTATGTATTGGATCTAGTTGGATAAACAATACTCCTGCAAATTCTTCTCCGAAGGAAACTCAAACATTTGGCCAACTATCACAAGCTAGGGTGGATTCGTTTCACCACCGAAACCCCCAATCTTCAAGCTTGAGAGCTCTCGGAAAACATAGAAGAATATTAAACTCCAATGATGATCAATGCATTCCCCGAATACACCTTTTTGTAGCCTCCCGTGAATAACCGTTCCCTCACAAATATTTGAATATTTGAATATTTAACTTTAGGAGGGAAATAAAGTGACTTTATAAATATTATCAACCCCACTTAAGTCACTTAATAATAACATTAATTAATTAATAATATTTGTAATATTTGCTTGGGAGGAACATTATTAATTAAATATTAATAAATTCCCTTAATTTAATTATTGTCTTACGAGAATGAAATAAGCCAATAAATTATTCGGACCATCAATTAGATGGGGACATTATAGGATGTCGCCATACACAGAACGATCGTATGGTGTAGAGAATAATCGAGGTCGTATAGTGTAGAAAATGACATAGGTTGTACAATGTAGAAGACTACAAGGGCTATACGATGCAAATAAAATGGCAAAGTTCATACGGTGTGGAAGAATGCAAGGGTCATAAGGTGCAGGCAAAGGGTCGTACGTTGTAGTCAAGTTGCCTTCATACGTTGTAGTCAAGTCACCGCCATACAATGTATATGTGAAGGATTGTCGTACAATAGAAAAAACACATATTAGTTGTACAACATGTTTTATAGGTTGTAAAAGTCAAGATTTGTGATGCAGTTGGGCATTTTGTTTTTTTCTCCTTCAATTTCAGTATAATATTTTCTTTTTCTTTTTTTGTGAATTTTTTGTGGTTTTGATTTGACTTGACCAATATTTGTATGCTCCAGGTTAAATGTTTTGCTCTTAGTACGCTCAAATGTACCGGTAGTGATTTTGCATTCTTTTGCAAAGTTGGGTAGCTCTATTGTAACTGTTTTCTTTTGAAAACCATGGATTGTGTCCCATAGCCATAAATTGTCCAACTTTTCAAAGTCATTTATCATCAGTTGCTCTTCATTGAGAGTCATAGCTTCAAGAAAATTACAATTCAATGGAAATACCTCATAGTCCTACATTTGCCAATGAAATAGGCCGCAGAGAGAATTTGTTTCATCCTCTGAGCATGACTATAATTGCATGTAGGAGTTAATGGTGACTCAACACCCCCAGGAACAGTTGCTAGACCAAAATATCTTTCACAAGAGAGAAAATGGAAAGAATACTTGCTTCAACAATGCAAGATTGAATATGGTTGAATATGCAAATGTACATGAGATGCCTTGCTTATAAAGGCAAGGTGAGAGAAAGGATTAGACAAGATTGTGACAAGTTTCTTAATCCTATCACATGAGACAACTAACTCATAACAACCTAGGATAAGATAAGATCTAGAAATTACTATTGATGTTATAGCAGCTTAGGGCTGCACTTCCTTTGCACAAATCACAAGAAGAAGCACATGAATTAAATGAGTAGCCTTCGGCTATTTAATTCATGATTACAATATTTAGTAAATGCAAAGGGCCGACCCTTTATGGTTCGCATGCCTTAGTCATTACTTGGGCCGACCTTATTATAATTGATATTTATTATGGTTCTTTTATGAGGGCCGACCTATCTTGAAGAGGCGCCACACTTGTATAAATACAAGGTCTTATTTGTCATTGTAATCATTTATTTTCAAGCAAGTTCGCATTTCCTTAAGAGCAGAATTCGCACTTCATAGCAGCAGATCCGATTTCAAGGAAGAACATATTCATTTGTATCTTGTGCATCTAGGAGAGGTGCGACCTCATTGTATTCATTGTTGGCCATTGCTGGGCCTGAGTTGAAAGCAGATTTCTGCTCTTGTGCTACTTTATATAAGAGATTCATTTGTTGGGTTTTTCTCCCTCAAGAGGAGGGTTTTCCCAGGGTATCTTGTTGTGTTCATTGTCTTATATGTTGCAATATTATTAAGTGCTTTCATTGTTTAATCTGATCTAAGAAACACTAACAATTACAACAAAGACTTCTAAGGAATCTTATAATCCTAAGTAAACTTAACATGTGAATATGTCCCCTAAGTCCCTAGTGAGTGAATTAACTAGGTACAAGACATTTATTCACACCAACATTGTAGAATCCCTTCATGATTCGGCTCTATCAAACCCAAATCATGCTTCTCCATCCATTCTTCTTTGGAGTCTAAATCTAACAAATTGGAGGAAGTTGCTTCCTCACTTATGTCTTGGTTCTTTTTCAATGGATATTTTATTCTTTTTCTAATTGTGATCAGCCTTCGCTGCTACCAGCCAACCCCAACCTAACAATGCATCCTTTTTTCCTTAACGAAATGACCACAAAGTTCAACAAAAATGTTTGGGTTCCAATAATAACCTTTTGTCTCATTAAAACTCCAAGTACCTTAATACCTTGTTGATCTACACCCACCAGTTGAAAAGTTGGGGACCAAATGGTCGACTCGCCCAAAATTCTCACCAAATTTCAATTGGGCCATAGCATGCACCATCTCATTCTCCTCTAATACAATAGCATTTCAAAGTCCAAAAATAGTTTGTAATAAATCCACTACTTTAACTGGTACAGTAGTTTGATGTACTTGTCTTCTAATATTTGAATTGAATGGTAAATATGTTAGTGTACTTGCATTTGCATTTGAGTGGCATCGTTCATTAGCCATAGCATTCTCCACTTTGACCCTTGCTTCATGAAGCGTTTCTTTTTTTGTATGTGGGTCCAAGTACATAGCCTTCTTTGCTTGGGTGCAAGTAACAACCAACACTTCATTATGCTTTATATCAATCATGTTGACACTAGCCTTTTGCTTTGAGCATCCAATGTCTTCATGGTCTCTAGGTCCACACCATTTGCACAAAAATTGCACTTTGTCTTGCTTGTTCGAGTAGTCTCTCACAATGTGTCCTCATTCGCTACATTGTCACATTGTATGATAGGGAGTCTTTTGTGTTGATGTTATAGTGGCAGGTATATCCTTCGCCCGATTTGAACAATAAATATTAATATCGAACAAATAAATAAAGCAAGTTGCTACTTATTTATTTGTGGCCAAAAGTCGCCTAAATTAAAAATAATTAATTTATTTTTCAAAGCCGACTTAATGAGAAAGTCGCATCATTTTGTGTAAAGACGTCTCACTTTGAATGAGGCCGACCTTTCATGAAAGGTCACTTCAATTTGTATATAAACAAGGCGTCTCCCTCTTTATTTGCATTCGATTATTATTAAAAAAAAGTCGCACCATTAGAAGGAGATCGCTATCTTGCAGCAGATTGAGATTTATCCATCAAGCAGATTGTAATCGAAGAGATATCATATTCTTTGTATAATCGCACCTAGGAGAGGTGCCTTCATTATTGCATCGGATTGGTCCTGTGATTGACCAAGTTGTAAAGCAGATTTTTGCTTCTTCTTTCAATATATAAGTGATATATTTGTCGCTAGGTTTTTCTCCCTCAAGAAGGAGGGTTTTCCCAGGGTATTTGTTGTGTCTATTGTTCATTATTATTGTATTTCTGTCTAGTTCATTTCTGATCATAAAAATAACATTTTGGGGTCATATTGTATTTGGATTTGACCTCCCATTTGATTTTGATAATGTAATGGCCTACCTTGATTTGAACTTTCTCACCCAATTTATAACCAAATTTTTTGAACCAAAATTACCAGTTAATCACTTCGAACATTTTGTCAAACAGTTTCCCAATACGCTATTTTGGCTTAATCAATAGTGACTTTGCAATAGTTTTGTACCATTCATTCATTTAATAAAATTTCCACAATACAATTTCAGGAAAAGTCATTTCCAGTTTCAGTTCAACAACCAAGATAATAAACATGGGTCATTGCAGTTACCAAACCACAACAAATAACTGCAGATATAAACTTTAATGGATATAAAATTCAATGAACAAGCAAAGCTTTTCAATGTTTAACAGATTTGAATGTACAAGGATAATATATCTCTGACCTGGGAACAAATCACCCAGCTCCTTTGCTTATCTTAATTTGGCACAGCTCACATACACTTTTGGATGTCCAACATCGATGTAAATATCTATATCTTATGGCTTGTAAACTGAGTCGATGATCCTCCTTGGACTGCCACGTCATTCTACCATGTAACCACCCTTAACTTAAGATGACAAACATAACGAGGTTTGGAACCTCCAGCGACTTCTTTTAACCATTACCACATCGCATATACTTCTTGCATTGTTTGGACACCTTTGAGAATATACTGGAAATACATACCACGACAACCAATACCACAGGCAACTCCTCTGTATGAATGTAGCACCTAGTAACAATACTTTAAGTCTTCTAAATGTGCATCAACTCCCCTTTTCAACTCCTCATTGCCATAGGCACCCTTTATTAATTGCAATGTCTTCAAAGTTGGGCAATAATAAATAAGTAACCCGATAATCTGAATTGCTAGCAAATAATAAATTAAGTAGTTCAGGCCTCTAAATGGATTTGCTCCCTTATTAACAATTCTGCATTTGAAGATTAATTTCCAACTCTGCGTGATCCTTCTACAAATTAAATACGGCACCATAGAATTTAAATCGACTCTTTTCCTTAGCGCACCTCCTAGTACTCCCTTCAATTCAAACGGCTTCTTTCAAAGCCCTTAATTCTTCACGACACTTTACTTTGGTAGTTTTGAATATTAATGAGGTTGGCACAAATTCTTTATTCTTCACGACTCTTATTTGTCTTTGAAATATCCCCCTTAGTTTTTTTTGAATTATCAGCACATAAACTTCACCGTTAGCGTTAGCCCAACAAATATAACCAGCTGAAAGGTAACCCTTCACTTTCTGATCACCAAGATCCCAGTGTGGGCAAGGTGAGAGCATACGGTGCAAGGGGATTGTTAGATGAAAACTAGAATTGAAAGTACAATGTTGTAGGCGGCTAGCCGACCATGAAAGGAAAATAAATGCTGGAAATGTAAAAGCACAGGCGGTGAACCGACCATAAGAGCTCAACCATTTATTCAGCAGGAGCGGAATTACAAAGTAAATAACTAGGTGACAAGCCGACCATGAAAGCAACTCAACCACTTATTCAGCAGGAGTGAATTAAACAAACTGAAATGTAAATACAACTCAACCACTTCTTTAGTGGGAGTGAAAGATATAGGAAAATAAGTGCAGAAATATAAAGGTTGATTAGTAATACTAAATCAGCATTACAAATATAGCTTCAATTGCACAATCAAATAGAATAATATCTCCCAAAACAACTCCAAATTGTTAGAGAATATTCCCTAACCAATACAAAATGTTTCAATGCAAATAAATAGCCTAAATCAGAAATATATCAGATCTGATAAGAAACAGCAAATAACAAAAAATCAGATCAGTAGGCTATGAATTCACTAGATTGATCACAACTTCATCAAATCAGCTCGGATTGACTCCAAATAGAAAGCAAATGAAGCCAATAAACTAGGCAACCAAGAACCAATCAGAAAATAGTGCCAAAACAGCTCAGAATAATTGGCACAAATCCCAATGCACTTCAGCCTGAAAAGTACAACCTCTTGAGGAGGTCGACCTCTTCCCAAAAATCAGAAAATTGAAGATAAAATTTGCAAATTGGAGAAGTGAGGCGCCTTGTACAGAAGAACAGCTGGCACCAATACCCAGAACCAAAATAAATTCGCTCGTGAAGCTACGAACAAAAATGTGCTTCAGCCAATCACTTCCAGAAACATTAAAAATCAGATTATACAATAGCAATCTCAAATAAGAAATCAGAATTAAACTCAATCTGCACTCTTGAATGAAGCACAGTCTTCAGAATATCCAGCTAGGTACTATCTTTCAAGTACGAAATTGAATGGATGAAGCTAGGAGGTATGCTTTCCTCAAAGCAAGAGCTCTGAATTCAATTCAATAGCAATTCGACATAATTTTTATTCATGGATGCCAATGAAGGAGCAAGGCATTGAATAAATAACTCTCTTGGAATTCAAATCACTTCTATAACCTCCAAGAGGGACGCCCAAACAATTATTAGAAATAATAATTTAAAATACCTTTTTGATTCAACTCCCTAGGCGTCCAAAAGGCTTTTGGCAAATATTTCACTTTTAAATATTTAATTCTTCAACTTGGGTGTCCACATTAAGTCCCTCTTTTAAAAACAACTTTAAAGTCATACATCTAGGCATGGGGTCCAAAAGTAATAATAAAACATAATATGACTTAAGTTAAAACTTTCCTTTTTGAACCCAAGAAGACTGAAGATGCCTTGGCCAAACTAAACCGCCTTACTACCAAAAATAGACAATGTGCTGAACTGTTGAACTACTTCTAAAAATAGCACTGCCCAAGATAGCACTTACTAAAAATAGCATACTGCTAAAAATAGTAAGTGACACCAAACTCATTTTTAGCACAAACCAGGCAACCGTTGTAACTTACTATAAGTTCGGAAAAGGTCATCAGATGCAGATGCATGTTATACCATTTTGAAGCTCTCTGAAAACCCAGAAAGACCCAAAAACCTTTCATGCATGCAATCTTCTGATTGAAATGCATGTCACATCCCTCCGAAGCTTTTTGAAAACCCAAAAAGATCTAGAAAACACACTACCAACCACCTACATGCAAACCCTCAAAAGCTCAACTGAAACCTCCTACAAAATAGAAAACCCTAATTTCCACATTAGGCTAGCCTATGAGCCTCCAAAAATAGGCTAACAGCCACTGAAGAGCGTAGGGCTAAAATGGCGACATTACAATCTTCACTGAAACTTCCTGGAAGCCAATGAAGGTTTGAATATGGTTTAAAGACATGACAAGAACTATTTCGATGAATGGCCTGCCTAAAATTCCACGAACATCTCCTTAATAATTCAGTGGCAAGATACACATTAAATGTTTTTTTAAGAGTTCATCTTTAACCCACGATTCAAACTTCCATTGTATGGCATTGAACTAAGATATATTTCATAATTCCAATTTCAATAGAATAGAAACATCCAACTCCTTTGAATTCTTTCTAATCGCACCTCTAACTTCTTTGAATGCTTAAACTTACTGGAATGACTCCAAAATCATGCTTGCACTCTTAAAACACCAATGATCTAAAATATTAAAAAAACCAGCACTCCCATTAAATGTACAGTCAACAAAGAAAAGATTGGGAACTCTTCCATCACATCCCAAATAATACTCAATCGTCCGGAAATCAAATTATCTTTATTAAATTGTCTTCTTATACTTGATATCATACCTTCAAAAACTTCATTAAATAACACCACAATAAGCACCAGCACAACTTATGAGTGAAACTGTTAGCCACCATCCAGGGAGTGTCTCTCAACTCCAAAGATGATATTCCTTGTGAAGGATTTCGTCTTCACAAAGTTCTAGAAATTATCCAGCAATACCTTCTTCTCTCAATACTGAAAAACCCAACACACTTGCAGTAAGCCTCATGAGAACTTTTATTCCCTTTCTCCTTGTAACTCTTTTTGCCTTCTTGAATTCTCCCCTTTTTTCCTTTTCACTTTTTCCTTTGGCTTATTTAATTTATTTTAGCTTTTATAAACTTAAGTTACTTTGCACCAATAAATAATTAATTCAAGTTGTCTTTTTATTTTAATCCTTTCCGACAACTTAGAAATTAATTATTTAATTACAATGTTGACTTAATTAAAATTGGGGACATTACAAATAACCATAGTTGCCAGGAGACGCAAGGTACTGGTACTAGTACGGGGACGGGGACGCCAATCAAATTAGGGTACGTGAGTTAAATGAATAAGGAGACGGCTATTTTATATGTAAATGATTCACCAGAAATCTTGGGTACAAGGACTGGTACGTTATCTATGTTCCCAAAATGGAGTTTCCCGACAACTATATAGATAACTACCTAGAGATGCATTCTATGGCTTCGATGGAGTGGACTCCTCTCCCTACATAAAGAGTACTTGTGCACTCTTGTCTTCAAATTGTATGGGCACTCCATTATTGAATGACCCATAACCTGGAAAATCTCACAAAACATCTTTCTAGGATAGTTTCCTTTTGTGTGCCCCTCAATTTTGCACTCAATACACTATAGTTCATTAGTTTCTTTGTTGGTTTCTTTCTCTTCCTCCAATTATTTCATCATTCGAAGCATGTCCCTTTAGAGCGCTTGTACCATTTCCGATTCATTGTCACTATTGTCATCCCAACTTCCCTCTTCGTTTTTCTTTTACTATGCAAGGACATTTTATCTTCACTTTCTATGTCCATTACCCAATTGTAGAATAGGATGAAGGTGGTACTACCTTCATTTTTTTCTTAATGACAGAAGTAGACCTTCAATGAACCACCACTGTTTTAGACCATTAGCCGATTCGATTTCCAATTTTACCAAGAGTTATTTGAGCCTACGTTTGTAAGCTCTCACGTTTTCATGCTTGCCTTGCCTCATGTTGTAGATTTTTGTTTACAATCTGAATCATCTAGAAGAATCTTGATTTTTTTTTGAGGCTTTCCTTAACAAGTCTCGTGTATCTTTGGAGACTGCTTTGAGATCTGTGTACCAATCTATCGCTATGCCCCTCAAGGTTGCTGGAAATGATCTTAGCTAGTAGGAGCTATCATCCTAGTCATTGGCTATCCATATTGTTTCACATGTTTTACAATGTCGTACAGGATCCTTTGATAGAATTTTGGGAATTTATGCCTCTCCACATTCGGATTTGCTGAAAGAGTCACCATCTTTCTTCCCTAATGCAACCTTTGTGATTGGAACCTGGTTGGAGAGTTTTGATTTGTATGTCTAGTGCTTCTCTTGTACTCTCGGCCACATATGAGTCTTCTACTCATCGTGTCTCAACGTTCTGCATGCTCGAGTTGCCCTCAAAATCTTTCATATGCTCCCTTTGTCTCGAAGTTTGAGGCTCAGATCCTCCCATTACTGGCTCTTCCATAAGTAGTAGTTCTTGAATGTGTCAAATGTTGTTTTCAGATGTTTCTGACAATGAGTATGTGGACTCTCCTTCCCACTCTTCTTCCTTTGGTGACGATTGTCCTAGTGATTTCTCAACTTGATCGGCAAGGTCCACATATGCTTCACGGGAAGAGATAAGTGCCTTGCTATTTCTTTCCACTTTTCCTTCGCATATTTTCATGTCGTAAAAGTCTTTTCCTCTTCCCAACTATGACTTTGACTTACACTTCAGCTTTTACTTCGTTCTCTAGAAGGGCTCCTACTTGGGAATCGTATGGTTGTATTTTCCTCAAGTGTTTCCCATAATCTTCTTCTTTGTTCCCTTTGCTCTACGGTCCTTAAAGATCGCCTAATCTCTTGGTCTTGCCACCTTGTGGTCTCTTCCTGCCTTTATTGAGGTCTACGGACATGAATCTTTTATATTGGACCCGATTTCTTTTAAGGCAACAACACCAAATGTTACTGCTCATTTTGATAAAATGACAGTTGCCAAGAGGAACACAACCATCAACCAACTGACGCTTATAACTACTTGAAGCCAACAAACAATTAATACATATTCGAATAACCCATTTTATCAGAACATAATAATAGTCATTGTACACTAACTAAACTTTCTGATTTGTCCACAACATTGAGGTTGCACCATATAAATCTCCAATTGTTTGCTGACACTGGATTCTGAAGATTGATACTAGGTCAATTGTTTGTACACATGCTATAACACATGAACTTTCAACAAAGGCACATAACAAACCATAATCTTTCCATTGACAACAATTCTGAAGCATTGTTCATCTCCATGAATCATGCAGCAAATGGGGGAAAATATATATAATACCACCCATGCTTTCGGCTGAGTCAGATCAAGATGTTTTCTGAGTCTGTAACTACTTATAGGTTACTACTTAATAAGTGATATTAGATCATTAATACAGTGCTGTTAATTACAGTGATATCTTGATGTTTCACAATCTCTCAAGAACATGGAGATTCAGATTTGTAACAAATAACTGATTGAAGGGTAATAGTAAAAAAAGAATTAGAATTAACCATAAGGAGAAGGTTGAATCACAAGAATCAGAAGATGTGTTCTACATTTCAGAAAACTTATGTTCAATTGTGAGCTGTATTTAAATTTGCCTCACTATTCCTACTTATGAACCCTGCATTTGCTAGATGTGATTTCCCAGAAAAAAAATACCAAGAAGAAGATTTTGGAGATAAGGATAGCTGATTTTTGTAATAATTGATACTCTAATATCAACAATTTCTTTTAAAACCCTCAAATTAAATGATAAGCCAGGCAGGTTAAAATATACTACTTAGGAAGCCATGTCATTTCCTGAGATTCAATCTCCCCTTTTCTACTGAATACTATATGGTATGCCAACTTGGGAAAGCAACCTTTTTACCATCTTTAGACATACATAATAAAAAGGAATGGGATGAAACTCTAGAATCTGCAGAAAGACAAATGTCCAGTCTTCCAGGAACTCAATTTTTTTTTTAAAATCAAGAAATGCCTGAGAAACATACTTGTATCCGGAAGAAGCATGGGCAAGAACAATGCGTGACTTGTTCTCTATGATGGATCTTAACTCCCGTCTTTCTGCCTCAAGCAACATATAGCTATGAAATTGATCCTGAAGTAAAACAAGTGTAAGCTTTTCAGTAAGGACACTTGAAACAATTTAAAAGAAACAGCAAGGACTTATGCAGAAATTTGCAATTTCACAAATCCTAAATTGGATTTAACAAGTGGACAAACCTGTAAAAAAATCAACACCAAAATAAAATGTTTCACTTGGTTCATCTTTCAAATAATTTCGCTTAATAATTTTCTATCATGAGGACAAATGAGGAAAATGTACTTTCTCCAAATACACTTAGAGATGGATTTAATGGATGTAAAAATGTTAGAAGCCAGCCTCAAATATTATACTTACACCCAGCTTCAACAAGTTCAAGATTCTAAAAGATCATTACATCTCTATATTACTTACCAAGTTTCTAAGCTAGTTATAAAAATTGATAAAAGACAAAAAAAAGTGACCTAACACAAAAAGAAATTAAATCTTAGTAGACATGTTAAAATTGTGTGAAGTCTACGGGACATAGCAGCACAAAAAGGCCAGAAACAATCCCCACTGCAAGATTTGCTACAATGTAAGGATAGCCTCCTAATGTTGTCCAATCTCATTGATACACATAGATAGTTCACTTATATCATTCCAAGCTGTTCAGAGCTAGCATTAACACTACTAGGAAAATTTGAAAAGAATCAAGAACTAATAAGTGAATCAAGGGTCACACTGAATGGTAAATGACCTTTTAATATTTGTGATGTGAACAAGATTTCTGGAAATAACTGTGTGCAAGTTTTTTAAATAAATATTTTTAATATTTATTTATTGGAATGAATAACATCTTAATAAGCAGCTAAAAATAAAATAGATCCTATAGAATTTTTTGGCAGATATCTTTTCCTTCTAAAATTAGCTTTTGGCAAACAACTATTGTTTCTGTACAGAAAATTGATTGCATGAAATGACCTTGGCCAGTTTCTTGAATCATTTTGCACCAAATAATGTCAATATAAAAATTATTTTCTTCAGTCAGTTTTTGAATCAAAATAAAATGATGGAGTTAAGAGCATTTAAAGATTAATGCAGTTGCTCCACTGAGCCAAAGTTTTTCCATGGCTAGAAAACTGTCAAAAGGTGTAAAAAGTCATAAATTTTATTTCTGTTTTATTCAGTATATTATTTGTTTAAATTTCTTAGTTCCTTTCAGCTAAAGTGGTTCCCACAGAGTCAGAAGCCTAAAAAGTTGTTGACAAACTCAAAAACTAAAGCGCTACCTCTAGTACTTGGACAAAGGCCTCTCCAGTTCTGTTAAGTGAGGTCTATTCTAGTGCCAGACATCTGTCTGTGTGTGTGTGTGTGTGCTGGTGTAACAGTGTTATTTCCATAGAAATCAAGACTCTTCAGGACAAATATGCAGTGACAGAAAGAGAGGTTTGTGTACAATGTAAACTTTTACAGTCAATTGTTTATTCTATTGCAATGTTTTCAACAAACAAATGTTCAACACTTCAACTACAAGTTATTTGTTTTCAGTGCAGTAATACATTAAATTTACCAACTCCTTATATATGTAACCGGACAAATATGCAGTGACAGAAAGAGAGGTTTGTGTACAATGTAAACTTTTACAGTCAATTGTTTATTCTATTGCAATGTTTTCAACAAACAAATCTTCAACACTTCAACTACAAGTTATTTGTTTTCAGTGCAGTAATACATTGAATTTACCAACTCCTTATTTATGTAACCGGTAAATCCATTGGTTTACTTTCAAGAAAGAAGATTTAATAATAAAATCTGATTTAATAATAAAATCTAATTACAACTTAATCTTTCACCTCCAACACTGTTAAAAAAACATGAGATGCAGCTAGAACTATTATATTTTTTGGACTGCAACAAATCATTTTATATTTTAGTTCATGATAAGAATTAAGGAGCACCTTTGTAAAACCAGGACTTGCAATTACCATGCAACGGACAATAGTAAAATCAGAGTGCCTAAGAACTGCCTGAAATATAGCACAGACCAATGTTAACACAGGTTATATATGAACTTAAAAAAATAGAGAAGAAACAATTAAACCCATTAAATTCTGAACTATAAAGGAAGTAAAAATGTCACCTGCAAAACATTCTCAAAAAATTTGTTCAAAGCCTGCTACATCCATAACACTATGTTAGAATCCAAACAGGTGCCTTTCATGCATGGATGATCAAAATAACAATGCTTAGACATCAAAACAAAGCTGTAATTAGCTACAACAAGAAACAAATATGGCATTGTAGAGTTTGGATAAAGAATATCAAACATATGTTACTGAATAAAGGTTTCATGTGACAGAACTGGAATTAGGAACTGAAGCAGACATATAAACAAAGGTTTCCCATGGTGTTAATGGCTTAAGAGTTGGAGGCCAACATCTAAACACATTTTCCTATTATATGACTGGCTTGAGAGGTGACTAGAATTCTTTGAGCATTTTAGATGGACCTATACCTAGGTGGACGTGAATCAGATCTACATACATTCCCCAGGAACCTGCCACTCACTAGATTCCTTGATCTTTAACTTTGATGGACTAACTGGGATTAACTTTGTTGAACTGCATTTCTCTGTTCTAATGAGCAGATTTGTTGGAGAGACAAATTCTCAATGTTTATTCTGTAGAAAATCAATTTTATTTTCAAATTCAAATGGCTAACTGCCAAAGGTGGATTTGATTCCTACTGTAAAGATGAATGAGAACTTTAAAAGGAGATTATCTGATAACAGTGCCATCATTCTTGCCAATTGACAAAGGTTTTGTGCACATTGAATGGTTTAAAAACCTGGATTTATCACCACTAGAAAACAATGAGAAGGTCAAAACCACCCTTAGGATAGAGCTACCTCACTTCAGTCTTTACGAATTATAAAGGCTCAATGAAAATTTCTCAGGGCAACCCTTGGTGTTCTAACAGAGCTGAACTATTCATCAAATACTGAGATGTTGGCTTTGATTGCTGTCAAAATTCTTTTAAGGTGCCTGTTTAGATTGCTAATTTCCCTTCCCCTTGCAAAATTAAAATGTGGCCATCATTTTGCTAATTCAAGGCTCAAGAGGAGAATGCACATGTTGCTGATTCAAAAAAAGTGAGAAAAGTTATGGTAATTTGATATAGCCCTCCAGAATGATTCAGAGTTAAAGGTTGTAGCTCACAAGTTTGAGAAGAGCAATGATTTTGTTGCTCCATGTCATCAGATAAGGACCCACACATTGGTATGCAGAAACCTCTAAAAAGATGGCCCAAAAATATGACAATACTGCAACATTACTGATCCATCTTCTACAAGTTGCCATATGAAATGACAATGAAGCTCTACATTCAGAACTCCCTTGACCTTTCTTTTGAGGCCACTTGCCTTTTCCATTGTCCTTGGCTGCGAAGGCCTGTTCAATAGTGGGTGTATCACTACTGCTACCAAACTATTTCTTCCATCTGTCCTGCTGCAAGAGTTTGTTGCACAAGTCATCGAACTTCAGGTCACCTGTTGTAGAAGTGATATTAAGAGTCTCAATAAAGTGCTCATATGAGCGTGGTAAACTGTTGTGCCCCTCTGTATTTGGCCTCTTCTTGATATCGGAGTAAGTTCGTTTGGTTGAATTGAGTTGTCACATTGTGTTCATGATTATATTGTTTAATTTGATTTTGAAATTATGTGATAAAGTTAATATTATGATTAGCCTTGATTAATCAATTTAATTTAATTTAATTGATTTTAAGGTAATTCAAATCGATTTAGAATTAGAATGATAATTAACTATATTATGTTTCGATTAGATAAGCAGGGTTTTGAAAGGGCCCTGAAACCTTTTACAAATCGAAAGATAGAACGATCAGCTCAGCAAAACAGCAAAAACCAACAGAAAACAACAAGACAGCACAAAACAGCAACCAAACGAAACCACTACAGCTCCATCAAAATGGAGCAAAGCACTACACACCCTACTCAAGGTGGTTTAAAAAATTGTTGCAAAGATTTTTGTTGAACCGTAGTACAAGGATTCATCTCCACAAATCTTTTCATCTTTTTATTGCAAGGAGAAGAAATAGGGCAATTCATAGGACCAACCAAACCAAGAGTATCAACAGAGGGGCCAATAGAATCTTCAACCTCAGGGTTTTGAATGGTGTGATCTTCCATAACAGCAAACATCTTCTCTTTTTCCTTCCAAACAAAGTGTTGTTTCTTTTTCCTTAGGCAGGTAAGGGAGTCATGACCTACTTTACCAGAACAATGGCAAATAATGGGAGAATTTTCATATTCAATCTGCTGCACCCACTTACCAAATCTTGAAGATAAGGTTATCTGAGTAGGGAGAATAAGGTTATTTTCCACTAGCACACAAAACCTAGTAGACAATAATCGCTTCATCGATTTCGTGATCTTATCCGTAGAATAGAAATTCCCAAAAGAATTAGCAATACCCATAAAAATCTTTTCATGCCAAAACTCCAAAGGCAACCCTAGCAAACAAACCCAAATAGGAAACTTAAGAATGACCATCATAGGGTTGAACCCAGGAGACCACCTTTGAAGACATAGGCCATTCTAACCAAAAAACAAAGGGCCTTCAAGAAGGGCCTTAGAGCAACTTTCATCACAAGGAAAGGAAAAGAGGAAGAAACCATTTATCATGGCAATTACCTTGACCTGATCGTAGAACTTCTAGATCCTACAAACCCATCTTCTAACAACATCAATGTTGGGATGAAGGCCACAAAATCTCCCAACCAAGGAGCTCTTAAACCAATCCAAAGTCTCGGAAAAGGTAGGGTCAAGAACATCGAACTTAGCATTTCCAACCTCCTTATCAACAATGGGGCTCCCAACAAAAACCACGCAGTGGTCAGACCTTTCCCCAACCTCGAGAGAATGAAGCACCTCTGAAGCACCCACAGGGGAGGAAGGAAGAACAGTTTGAGCAGTATTCAAACCCTCGACCCTACAATCCAACCCATCAATGGGAAGCTCAACAACTATAGGGGGCAAAGGAGAACCAACAGTAACATCAAAAGAGGAAGGAGCACCCTCCTTAGCAACAACAGGGAGAAGGAATCCCTTTTTGAGACTAGAAAACAGAGCGTTGCCTCTAGTTTTCTCAACAGAACTTCCAGCCAAGTTCCCCTGAGTCTTTAGACGGGCCTCCAGAAGGATATCAAGAAGAAGCTCATCCTCCTCAACCAACCCTTCATAGAGCCTTGTAATGTCCCCATATTAGAGACATAAAATGCGCAGATTAAAATTTTGATTTTTAAAGATTGTTTGATAAAGAGAAATGAAAGATTGATGGAACAAGATAAATGAAATACATTATTGTCAACTAGTGCATGACTAATATAATTTGATATGACTTATTACGCTTGATCGGAATAGATTTTCGTCTTGTTTCCTCTTTCTTAACCTTGTGGGATGGTAGATTTACTGTGCCAAGAGCGCGTGCACCATCTCGAGTTGGACACCCTCAAGGATTGGTTACCCGTCTTGGGCTTTGTCCAACATTGGGTGGATTTACCCACCTTTCCCTTCCACACACTCCCTATCCTCATCAAGCACTAGCGAAAGGGAATTTTGGTCCGAAGTCTATTCTTCAAAGTAAAGTCATAAAAGCTCATTGAGACACAATAATTGCTGCAAGCATGATTATTGGATAATCAAACATAATATATATATATATATATATATATATATAATCATTATTAGACAATTGTAAATGATATCTATATACATCTTATATAATCATATATACTTAGAATGTTAATTCATTATATTCAAATTCATAAACTAACTATTTAAATACAAAATTATTTATAAACTTATTATATTAACTTATAAAATACTTATCTTACCCTCACCCGATCTCTATACTTAGAATGTTAATTCATTATATTCAAATTCATAAACTAACTATTTAAATACAAAATTATTTATAAACTTATTATATGAACTTATAAAATACTTATCTTACCCTCACCCGATCTCTAGAAGCCTCTCTTCTAGTTACAGTGATCAGATCTTGGAGAGTATTCCTTTATTAAATGTTGTTTTCCTCTAGAATCTATGCTTCTTATCTTCCCCTCTATTCGATGTCCTTCCTTTCTCCAACCACGGTGTCACTAACATATATATTCCTTTTTCTTTTCTTTTTTTCCCTTATCTCATGTTACAAAATAGTATTTTATACATGCTTGAACAGCCACGGTCTTGATGAAGGAATGCATCCTTTCATTAAGAAATGCCAACCTTTACTAATCACACCACCTAACATATAACTTATAAGACAAGTTTTGTCTTATTATATGCAGCGCTTCATACTATGTTATGAATAAGACAATTTTTGTCTTATTATCGGGAGCCCTTCTTCCATATTAAGTAATCACTGCCTATTGAAACTAATTCACAAACTTAATGGAATCGCTGCGTGCTGTTTAGACTTGATCACTGCTTTATAGTCTTCAATTAGAATGTGTTTATTTATTTATATTACTGTATGTAAATAGCTGTTATCATATTTTGCTTATTAATTGATATTTATAATTTGCTAGTACTAGTTGTCTTATTTATTATAATGAATGTATTATAATTATAATATTATTTATAATCATTATAATAATAATAATATTGTTATTGTTATTATATTTAGTATTTACATATTTTGATATTTATTTATGTAGTTATTTGCATATTAATATTTCATACTGAAGTATAATATCATTAAATCACTTTAAATGTGTTTTGTGATTACTACTTATTTATTTATTTGTTTTTCAATATGTTGCAATTTTTGGGGACATGACAGTCCACTCCGCCCAAGATTGCTTGCCCTCAAGCAATCATAATCTAAGATGTGTAAATTTAAGACATTGCTCCTTGTGGGGATGATATTAGCTTTGACAGGAGTTGGAAGTTCTTACCCAAGTGGTGGTTACAATGTATTGACTAATATTTTTCAGTTCTACTATAACTCTAAAAACCCATGAGTTGGAGTTTGTGAATCAATATAAGTTAAAACCACTTGAATTAGGAATTAAAGCAAACAACCAAGTAGCTCAATCGGACAACAAGTAGCTCAAGCACACAATCAAGTAGCTCAAGTAAGCAAACAAGTAATTCAAGCAAGCAAGCAACTAGCTCAAGCACACAGACAAGCAGCTCAAGCAAGGACGCAACTAGCTCAAAAACACACGCAAGTAGCTCAAGCACACAGGCAACCAACTCAAGTAGACAAGCAGGTAGCTCAAACACATAGGCAACCAGCTCAAGCACACAAGCAAGTAGCTCAAGCAAGTAGGCAACTAGCTCAAGTAAACAAGCAGGTAGCTCAAACACGCAAGCAAGTAGGCAACTAGCTCAAGTAGACAAGCAGGTAGCTCAAGCGCACAACCAAGTAGCTCAAGCACACCCATCTAGTTTAAGCAACTTGACAAAGAACATTCTCCACCTTCTCAAAAGAAATTATGAGAACACATCTTGTTGAAGGTACATGAAGTAACCTATAGATGCAGGTGATATAATAAGTATAAATATGAGGCACGAATACATGGAGTATACATGAGAAGCATGAAGCAGATATGTGAATAATACATGAAGTATACACATGGGTTCATGAAGTCACAAAGCATTTATATGAATACATGTAAAGTATACACTTAAATACGTATGTCACATGAATACAAGTATACACACGAGTCACAAAGCATGCATTTTGCAAAGCATACACTTGAATACATGTAAGTCACAGAGTATACATTTGAATACACGGGAATACACATAAGCCACAAGGAATGCACTTGAATACACACAAGTCGCAAGGTAGACACTTGAATACACTCGAACACACATAAGTCACATGGTATACACTTGAATACACATGAGCCACAAAGTATACATTTGAATACAAGGTATACACGAAGTCACAAAGTATACAAATACAAAGTCATAGAGTATACACTCAAATACAAATACATCTCAAATTCAAATATAAGTTATAGAGTATGCACTCAAATATAAATACAAGGTCATAGAGTATACACTAAAATACAAATACAATCATAGAGTATACACTTGAATACAATTGCAAGGTCATAGAGTATACACTCGAATATAAATACAAGGTCATAGAGTATACACTCAAATACAAATACAATCATAGAGTATACACTTGAATACAATTGCAAGGTCATAGAGTATACACTCGAATACAATCACAAGTCATAGAGTATACACTCAAAATACAAATTGTAGCACCCCTCCATTTTGCTTTTTTGATTAGACAGTGTTCTACTTCATTTTGCCTTGTTTTCTATTAGTACTTTGACTATGGTACTCGGTTACTATTTGATCGCTAACTGTAAAGTGATGTGATGTTACATTTTGATATGATGGTATTTTATTATGATTTTATCATTGTGACATGCTTTAGACTAGCATAGAGGATATTTGAATTAATGTTGTTTTATGCTTTTGATTACATTATTGATATTAGATTCGTTAGTTTTGTAACACTGTATTGGTGAAGGGGATGGAATTGCACCACTTGCTTGCAAGCACTCTGCGATTTCGCGATTCCCTCTTCACGGTGTGTTTTATTATGATAAATATGCATGTTCGATATATGCTTTGTTTGCAGGTTTACATGTACAAGACATCGACTCCACCTGGTTTCGCAGGTTTGAGCGTGTCCATTGCCCAAGGGTATTTTGATTGGGAGATAGTAGCTAGGTTTCCCGTGTCAAGTCATCACCTGGTCATAGTGTGTCGTTGGTTTTAAGTTGGGTTTGTTTGCTTTAATGTTGTTCAATTTTGCCTTTATATTATTTAAATTGCAAGTTGAAAAAAGTAAATAAATGGCATTAAATAATTAAGTTGATTATTAAATTAATCCGGTTTATTAAATTGGAAGATGTTAATTAATTAATTAATTAATTTAATTCAATTAGTAAAATAATTTAATCTTTGGATTATATTTATTTTATTAAATTAATTGAATTAAGTTATTTTTGAAATGTTAGATATTTTATTTGAAAATTGTAAAATGTTTTATTTTGCATTTTTTGGAGGATTTGATGCAAAAAAAAAGAATTTGAAAAATATTTTCTGTTTTGTTTCAAAATATTTATGTTGGTGGTTGAAAGAGATATTTTCATGGAGTTTAATGGCTATAACCATGAAAGTCCAAGAGAGAAAGAAAAAGAAAAGGAAGGAAGAAAGGAATTTTGGTTTTTTCTGGTTTTGAAATTGGATTGTGGAGAAGCTCTGTTGATTGCTTGGAAGGAGCTTGAATCTGTGGAGGAATCTTTGCACCATTTCACATCCTCTCAAGCATTTGGAAACCACGTTCATGTTATTTAAATTAATTTTATTTTTGAAAAGATTCTTAGATTTGATATGCTGTTTGCAAAATTATTGTTTGGGAAAATCATAAATGGATTGAGATGAAAAAAACCATGTAAAATCTTGTAGCAAATTTTGGAAACCTCTGTTTTCAAATGTTTTTCTCAAGAAAAATTGGATATATGGCTGTAAATGATTATTTCTGTAAATTATTTGCTCTTCTAAATCTATAATTTTTATAATTCTGTATATATATATATATATATATATATATTGAAAAGTATATATATACATATACATATATACATATATATTTATATGTATTTACTTGTGTAAAATGGTTGTAATAGAAGAGAAAAAAAAAAAAAACCCCTGTCAAAATTTAATGGCAGATTTCAAAATCCGCAAAGGTCTGTTAAGAAACCGGAATTTTTAGGGACGCTGGGGGCTCACCCCACAGCCGCCCCCATGGGAGGCGTTGTGGGGGAGGCCGCGCCCAGTGCCCCTCTCCACAGCTGCACCCATTAAGTTGGGGGTTTGGTTGTGTGAAGACACAACCGCCCCATGTAAATGGGGGTTCGGCTGTGTGAATACACAGTTGCCCCCGCCCGCCGCCCCCCCAAATCTCATATGCGTGCCCTTGACTTTGCATTGGGTTTTTAAATTCGTTTCTTTTTAATTTAATATTTTATATTATATTTTTTTATAATATATAAATATTAAAATATATATTATATATATATTAATATATATAAGTATATAGTGATATATATATTATTATTATTATATTATTGTTTTGGAAATTTTAGTAATATAATATGTTTAATATATATGATTATGTATATATATTCGATGTGTATATATATTTAAATATATATTTTAGTTGATGTTTTAAATAGTTGCATGTTTTAAATGCAAAATTAGAGGATTTTGAAATAATATGTTTAATAGATGAAATACTGGATTTTAAAATGATTTATTTTGGAAAAGAAGAAAGGGTTTTTAAAATGATATGTTTTAATAGAAGAATTAAATGTTTTTCATTTAAAAGTATTTAAAGAATTGAAATGTATAGTTTAAATTCCCTTCTTGTCTAAAAGAGAAATTTTTAAATTAGTTTATTGAGGCAATAAATTACTGTATTTTATTAAGGGAAGTGGTTTTAGGAAATCCAAAAATAGATGTAATTCCTGTTTAAATTGCTCTTTTAAATGTAATTTCTTCTGTTTTTGTTTTGGGGGAAATTGTTAGAAGCGTTAATAAGTCTTCTAGATGGGGTATTTAAATCTTTGGGGTTGTCATATTCTTATAGTCAACCTTTTGATTTTCTTTGGGTATGCGTATAGTTGTATCCAGTTAATTACCCAGTTACCACGAACGGGGATGCATTGTCTTTATGTTTTTGATAGGGATTTAATATCCTTAAGTTGCACTAGTCTACCCTTGGGTTGTGGAGTTGTTCCACGTGTTGTCTTAGAGGAGTGGCTTTCAATGAGGGCCAACACACAAAGTGATGCCAGGGTAACTCATTGTGAGTTAGTTAATCCAGTGATAATGTAAATAAACCAAGGTTACCCCAAGTTTTCGGGACGGGGACGGGGACGGCAGGGGACGGCGGGACGAGTCCCCAAGTTTCCGATTTTTGAGGCCAAATTTAGGGACGGCGGGGGACTGCTATATAAAATATAGGGAAAATTTAAAATATATAGAGAAATTTTAAATATGCATATGAAAACATGGATAAAACATGCATAATATACATTATAGAACCTTAACATATAACATTTGTGTTCAACATTCTTTGTCAATACTCAATACACATTGAAAATTCAGAATTAACATACATGAATCATAATACAACCTCCAAGTTAAAATTTATAAACTTATATCAAATTACATAAGGTTATTTCCAGCTTACAAATTGGGAGAACATTTGTGATTACAATGAAGATTGTTTCACCTAGGTTATTGATTACTTGGCATAGAACAATAACGAATAGCTGAGGCGTCTGAAGGAAAAATTATTGTAGTTTGCTGGGAGTGTGGACTACTGGAAGTTAATTCAATGCTAGTGTATTGTCTGATATGGATTTGAGCAGTTAAATGTGGGGACAATTGCTACATTCAAGGAGTTTTGGGCATCAAATTGCCTTAATATTCAGCCTATTTCCAATTGTGAAGAAGTAAGAACTGTTTAAAAATGTCAAAATCCTAAGTCTTTGTCTCTAAAACCTGTTAGTGAACAGCAAGCAAATAAATTCAAGTTTACACACTTTTGGAATAATTTATTTTTATTTTTATATATCTCTAATAGAGCATCAAATATTTATCTTGTGAGTGTTCCAAATATTGTGAAAGATATATGAAAATAATTTAAACGAACAACTCATAAACCAAACCACAACAAACAACAAGAAAAAAAAAAAAATGTTTTGATGTGGGGGACGGTTGGGGGACGGCTCAGGCATCCCCTGGCCGTCCCCGGGACTAGTCAGCCGTCCCTATTTGGTCAACGCCATCCCCCCGTCCCGGGGATGTTTCCTAGGTTTTTCAGAAAATTAGGGACGGTCCCCTGCCATCCCCCAGTACCCGGGACATCCCGGGAACAGGTACGGGGCATTTTGGGGGGGGGACGCATCCCCGGGTTTCCCTGAAATAAACTTATTAGAAAAATAGGTAGTATTTAACACTTAATAAGAGTAATTGTGCCTCGCTCATGGACGCAAGGGCTTGTATAGACTTGGGATGGGACGAGAAGGCCTGGAATGACAAGATTGTTATCTTGTCTCTACGAGAGATAACTGATTCCGCATTGGTTTGCATGAGGGGCTGGGCGTCGTTAGAGGCTTCTAGGAGATCTCGAGATGGGGGTCGGGGCCTAAGAAGACTTACCAGGATATCCCATGTAGCATTGTGATGACACTTCTCCTAAGTCGGCAGTATGTTTGTATCAGTGATGCAATTGATTAGTTAACTCTAGAAGCATTGTAACCATTGTGATAGTGTTGTAATTGTATTTGACTAAGTTCAGTTATGTTTTAGCCTGTGTCTATAGGTAGATGGTCTTGTCTAGGAATCCTTGTTACTATCTCCTAGCACGGGGGGTAGGCCTTCTGGTACCACTTGGTTGGGTGGAACGTGCACCTTACTCCGTTGGGTTCTCTTCTTGTTCGTGTTGACGAAATTTCTAGTTGGAGAGCTTGTGGGTTCCAGTTACATTTCATGTTTTATATTCATTTTAGTTGATTGTTGTAATTATTACTCCTCATTTGTAATTGAGGTGGAAGATTGTAATTTGTAATCATACTTATTGGTTCTACCTCATTCGGGGAATGAGAGATGTAATCTTCTTTGTTAAATTATTGTTATATGAAATCTTATTGTATCTTTTATTGTTATGATGTAATTTATCATGTATGAAATGTATGTGTTCTTAATTTCTTAAGTAGATAAATGTTATGGATTCAATTATGATTGTATGTATGGGTTTTAAAGTAATCTTTGTCTCGTAACCTTAGAGGTTGTTGGCATTGGGTAGTGAACTTGCATGTTAATTGTACTTTTAATAAATAAATAAAAATTGTGCGTTTGAGTAGTTAATTGCAACTTCCTCTAGGATTACGTGGCGAGGCATTACACAAATACAATCATAGAGTATACACTCGAATACAAATACAATCATAGAGTATACACTCAAATACATATACAATCATAGAGTATACCCTCGAGTACAATTACAATTGAATGAAGTATACCGTTAATCAGTGGGGAAGGGATTTCGGTGCATCCCATACTACACCGTTGTCCCGCCCACCATCCCACGATCATTAAGTGTACACATGAGTATGAAAAATATATGTGAATACACGTAATGCACAAAGTATTCACATTAACATATGTTACAATGCATACATATAAGTCACAAAGTACCTTTGGATACACTCGAATACAATTACATTATTTCGAAGTACACACTGGAATACATGTAAGGCACATGTAGTATAAACAGGATGGCAGGAACATGCTCTGATACCACTTGTAATGTCCCATATTAGAGACATAAAATGAGCAGATTCAAATTTTAATTTTTAAAGATTGTTTGATAAAGAGAAATGAAAGATTGATGGAATAAGATAAATGAAATACATTATTGTCAACTAGTGCATGACTAATATAATCTGATATGATTTATTACGCTTGATCGGAATAGATTTTCGTCTTGTTTCCTCTTTCTTAACCTTGTGGGATGGTAGATTTACTGTGCCAAGGGCATGTGCACCATCTCGAGTTGGACACCCTCAAGGATTGGTTACCCGTCTTGGGCTCCGTCCAACATTGGGTGGATTTACCCGCCTTTCCCTTCCACACACTCCCTATCCTCATCAAGCACTAGCGAAAGAGAATTTTGGTCCGAAGTCTATTCTTCAAGGTAAAGTCATAAAAGCTCATTGAGACACAATAATTGCTGTAAGCATCATTATTGGATAATCAAACATAATATATATATATATATATATAATCATTATTAGACAATTGTAAATGATATCTATATACATCTTATATAATCATATATACATCATTGTTTCTAACTGTCAATTTATAATAGTTCCTCATATATATATATATATATATATATATATATATATATACTTAGAATGTTAATTCATTATATTCAAATTCATAAACTAATTATTTAAATACAGAATTTTTTATAAACTTATTATATGAACTTATAAAATACTTATCTTACCCTCACCCGATCTCTAGAAGCCTCTCTTCTAGTCACAGTGATCAGATCTTGGAGAGTATTCCTTTATTAAATGTTGTTTTCCTCTAGAATCTATGCTTCTTATCTTCCCCTCTATTCGATGTCCTTCCTTTCTCCAACCACGGTGTCACTAACATATATATTCCTTTTTCTTTTCTTTTTTTCCCTTATCTCATGTTACAAAATAGTATTTTATACATGCTTGAACAGCCACGGTCTTGATGAAGGAATGCATCCTTTCATTAAGAAATGCCAACCTTTACTAATCACACCACCTAACATATAACTTATAAGACAAGTTTTGTCTTATTATATGCAGCGCTTCATACTATGTTATGAATAAGACAATTTTTGTCTTATTATCGGGAGCCCTTCTTCCATATTAAGTAATCACTGCCTATTGAAACTAATTCACAAACTTAATGGAATCGCTGCGTGCTGTTTAGACTTGATCACTGCTTTATAGTCTTCAATTAGAATGTGTTTATTTATTTATATTACTGTATGTAAATAGCTGTTATCATATTTTGCTTATTAATTGATATTTATAATTTGCTAGTATTAGTTGTCTTATTTATTATAATGAATGTATTATAATTATAATATTATTTATAATCATTATAATAATAATAATATTGTTATTGTTATTATATTTAGTATTTACATATTTTGATATTTATTTATGTAGTTATTTGCATATTAATATTTCATACTGAAGTATAATATCATTAAATCACTTTAAATGTGTTTTGTGATTACTATTTATTTATTTATTTGTTTTTCAATATGTTGCAATTTTTGGGGACATGACAAGCCCATCCTCAGGACAACTGGAAGCAGCAGAAGAAGAACCATCAACAGTATCTTCAATATCAGAGTAAAGGAGATCATCCTCATCCCACCCAAGAGCCCACAAGTCATCAACCGAGGAGTCAGGTGAGACATTCACACATTCAGAAGGAGCACCAACAAAAGAGCCCTTCCCTGTAGAACCAAAGCCTCCATGGGAGCCCACCAGTCCAGACCCCCATGAAGCAACAGTAAAAGGAGCAGAAAACGCAGCACCAACAATAGCAGCATGCCCGTCGTCATCTGTCCCACCTCCTTCATCCTTGCCATCTGCAGAATCGATGCTACCTGCAGAAGAAAATGAAACCCTCCTTCCACCGTTTCTCTTCCCACCTTGCTTCCGCTGCTTTCGCTTCTCGCTCATCGCTGCCCACTTAAAGATAATTAACTATATTATGTTTGTAAAAGGGTAGAATGTGGATTTTGATTAAATGATGCGATTAAATATTTTAATAACTAAAAATAAATAAAGATAATTGTTGCCAAGGTTGAGTTTTAAATTAATAGAAAATTAAAATATGGAAAAATATGAAAAGGAAATAAAATATTAAATTAAGATTCTAAATCGAATGAAGATAATTGACGGGTTAAAGTAGTTGAAAAGATAGAAGGTTTCACATGCAAGATCATGCATAGTTCAAACTGATTGTTAAAAAGGAATTTGATGTCTTATTAGAGATTTTTGAGATTTTATTGGATTTTGTACTCGAAAATCAAACAGCGTTCCTTTTTGGAAAAAAAAATTATCATTTCAGGAAGATTTTTCATGAGGGATTTTTGGTATTAAAAAAAAAGGGGGTCTATGAAATCTCGTATATTGTTGATTATGGAATCGGTTTTGGTTTGCACAATAATATCTTTGGCTGTACATTTGGTGGGAATTTGGGAATTACTGAAAAGTTTGTTTTGGATTTCGAGGAAGTTCTTGTTGCAGCAGGAGTTTGTACTCGACACAGAAATTTTCGTCTCAACCAATGTAGAATCTAGGTTGGCTCTGTTTCCGTTCTATGATTTGGTTTCTCCGTTTAATGCAGTCGAGTGCTGAAAACAATTCTTGTCTAAAATAACCGACCCTCGAGTCTAAACAACTAGCATCTTATGATGGAGCTATGACAGTTGAATTACCCATAGATTTTTGGTTATTCCCATAGATATAGACTTGAGAAATGGTCTTAGAATCGAACATGATTTTCTTTATCAGGTGAAGATAATTATAATTTAGCAAAGGAACGATTATATTCATGTTAATTTGTGAATGATTATATTCATGTTACCTGGTTTTCCGCCTCTTTGCTTTCATGCCATGCATCGAATCTTAATTTTTTTTCCTTCCTTGGAAATGGTTGACCACTATTTTACAGTATGTCCAAAATTATTTCTCCTATTGGCTTATTTAAGTGTACAGATTGGGTAGTTGTATCGTTGAACAATAGAAAATACGTTTACCATTTCTGCAAGCATCACACTTTAGGATAGGGTCTTTATTCATACCACCGTCTGCATTTGCTTGGAAGTATCTTAAGCCTTTTATTCAGCCATTTGTTGCACCTCCTTCCAGCATTTTACTTGACCCTTACTTGCTGAACGGATATTAGCCTTTCCAAGAAAGTTCTTTGCTGTGATTCTTTTCATTCGATTTCGATTTATCTGCTTTGTCTATGTTAACCGACCAATATGTTTTCTGCTAAATGCATTTGCTTGGAGGTTTTGAAGCTTTCCCAACAAGTCTATTGCACGCCTTTTCTCTCTCCCTTATGTCAGTGAGTCTTGGCAGCCATTATATCTTTCTCTTATGGCACTTCAATTTTACCCAATGCCTATGTTTTGCATTTGGCAGTCAATGTTATGTGTTTTCTCACAAAGCGTAAGACTTGTTTCTAATACATGTTCATCTTCGGATTGCATGAAACCCGAGAGGCTTGGAGATTATAGAGTTGTCCATAAACAATGGCACTCGATTTAATATGGAATTGCCACTCTTTAATTCGATCGTTATTCTTCCTATGATGTCCACTGCAAAACATGTAACTTACTCTTGCTCTCCCAGTGCCTATCCTTATTATTGCTTAAGTCGAGATGTATACATAGTTTTCCTTCCAATCCTCTATCTCTGATGAGTTTATGATGCATGCTTGGAATCCGATTTCATATTGGTAATGTTATGTTGTAAGTTTGATGGATTTTCATTACAGATTGGATTCAATAGTATACAAATCATACAGTATTCATTAATACTTCTTGAGATGGTTGTTGGTTTCTTTCATTTTGTTAATAATCGATTTCACTGCACAGTATATCGATATCCCTTGTTAGGATTTGATTTTTTTTATTTTCTGATTTGCAGTTTGATGTTTCCTTGTATGTTCAATTGATGCATTTTATGGTACTCCCGTCGACGCATATGTATATGCTACGCCATTCGATTTGAAAGCAGCCATCGATGCTATGTATCAAATATGTCTTAGGGTATCTTTCGCTGTATATATATATATAGATTCGGTTATTTATATATATATGTATGTTTATGGAGTGCTTGATAAATCTCATCCCTGCCTTAATCATTTAATAAATCTTTTGGTGATTCGATTTTAAATTGTTTTGGCAATTCAATTATGTATATAAATCAACGAGTGTGCATTAAAATTGGTATTCAATTTTATACTTTGTATATATTGTATTATTATAATTTTTCATGTTTATAATATGTAAAATATGTCAATCTTGTAATGTAAAAATGTATGTAGATATATGTTGTTATTTTATAATCCGAAATATACTTTAGAAAGCTGTATTTTGTAATTATATAATGCATAGTTTACATACTCGGAATCGGAGAGTACTCAGCAAGCCCAAAAATTTTGACTCGGGGAAAACTTGGCAAATACTCGGCAAATACTCGGCAAATGTGTGTGGATATTTATGTATGTGTATGCTCAAGACTGCATTGTGCACACATACATATCTATAAACATACACAGGATGCCAAGTTTGCATGCATATACACACACAAACATATTTATACACATACAAACTTGCCAAGTTTGTGGGTTTTTTGCGAGCTATTGGTGATTACTCGATAATTTGATGGGAGAAAATCCATCTGCATACTGCCCGAGAGTAAAAGCAGAAATTACTCGGCTACTCGGAGAGTAATCGGAGAGTATGTAATCTATGTGTATAGTTGCTTTACACGCGTTGTATGATAATGTACATTTGATATTAGTTTTTACTAATGTATATATATTCATATTATAGTTTTTGTAAAAAGATTATTATGTTTATGTGAGTTGATTGTTTTAGTAGATAAATGAATTGAAAGATTAAGAAATATGAAAGTGTTCTAAGTGTATAGAATGGTTAGTTGATTTAATTATGCGATAGGGATGTCTCCTATGTGTTCAAAATGAATATAAGGGAAATATTACCTTACCCGCTTAAATGAAGGTCCTATTAAATAGATGAGTTAGAGTATTAATTAATGATTATTGATCTCATTTATGATTGTTTATTAGTCAAATTGTAAATTTATTATGTAATTAGTTGTTTAGATATATGGATTAGATTATTCGTTGCTTGTGAATTTACTACGTACTTAGTATAATTGTATTGTAGTAGTAAATGCTCTGTTAAGTAATTTAAGTGGATTAAGTTAATAAGAAATCTGAGTTGTGGAGACAATATTTTATGAAATATATAATGGAGGATTTGATTGTTTGTTCGTGTTGTTTTATTGGGTTGAATTTTGAATTGAGTTGTGAATCGGTTGATTACTTTTGTTGTCGAGGTTGTTGATTTTGTTATAAGCTGATTATTAGCCAAATTGTTAGTTTGTTAGGGTATCATGTGAGGAGAAAATTGAGGTCTCCCTTGGATGCCCTATTGGCTGATTTACTGTTGGTAACTGTGGTTGATCTTGTATTGATTTGATTATGTTAGCATTGATTGAGTTTGAAGACTTCGCTATGATGTTACCACTCTTATTCTACATTTGTCATTTTGTGATCGTGGTTTTTATATAGTCTTTTTGCGGTTCCATGTTGTGAGTCTTCCTCTTGTTTAATTTTGATTGAGGAGACTTTGTGCAATGACTTTCTTGTAGTCATGTTTTGCGATTGTTGGGAATCCGCAATGTTGATTTGCCTCAACTATGAGTTCATGGGTAGTCAGTTTTAGGCTTCCAAAGGTGGGGAAAAACGTTGCTTTATAATGGGTTCTTTATGTTGGCTCTTTGTGAACTATTGATCTCATATTGGATTTTGTGGGTTTAGCTTTGCACTGTGGATTATTTTGTTATGGATATCTAGCATGAGATGGTGCATGCCTCACTTGATGTATTTACTTAATTGGCTTTGATGGTTTGTGCTAGTAGGCTTACCCAGTTGTGTTTATGAGGCTTTTTGTTCCTAGTAGGGAGGGTGGCTTTCCACGGGGGCCAAAACCCTAAGTGGTGTCTAGGGTAACCCGTGTGGAAGTTGAGTTAATCAAGTGATAACCTAATAAATAGTTAGGGGGTGGGTAGTAATCACACTAATAAAAGATAATGGATGCCTCTATCATGGCTCAAGCACTCGTTCGGGCTTGAGATGAGATGAGAAGGCCTGGAATGGAAAATCAACTACCTTGTCTTCAAGAAAGGTTAGTTGATTTCGCATGTGTTAGAATGGGGGCCGGGGATCGGTTTAGGTTGCCAGGGTAACCCAGGATGGGGGTCGGTAACCTATGAAGATCCGCATTGAGTAACCCATATCGAGCCATGTGATGACACTCTTCCCTTTAACAACCTTGTATGTTTGTTGTTTCTCCCTTGTTGTTCTTGTACCTCTGAAATCAGATGTTCTTTGTGTTTGTTGTTACTTTTGTTGTGGAGTCTTGTTGGCCATTGTTCACTTGACTGTTTTATGTTGTGGGTCCTTCTTGTCATCTCCTAGCACGGGGGGTGGGCCTTAGGGTCCACATGGTCGAGTGGAACGTGTTATGCACCCCATTGGGTTCCCAGCCGGAGTTCATGAAGCACGGAGTTGTACCGTTGTCGTGATTCAGAGCTTCACCAATTTTGGAGATAGTATTGTTGATACGTATCATGTTCATTTCAGTTGTATTATTCTATGTAATTGATGTATCATTCCCACTTTGTGTTGGAGAGCACTGTTGTACATTTGTAATCCTAAACGATGTAACTTCTTATTATAAATGTAATGTGTATAGATTCTTGGTATTATTATGTGTTTTGGTTCATTATATATGATCTATATTAGTGTTGTATCTGTGGAAATATTTATAATTGAATTCATAAGTGTGAAGGATGTTTTGTAATGGATGTTGTTTATGCATACTTATTCTATATCATAGTTTGCAAACTCGGACTCGCCCTAGACTTGGCAGCCCAAAAATATGACTCGGACTCAGGACTCGGGACGGACTCGGGAAAAGACTCGGTTAGGACTCGACAAAAAAAAATCTCGTAGTTTTACAAAAAAAAAACAAACTAATGTATTTAGAGAACATAAGAGACTAATTTGATTATCAAACACTCATAATTCAAAGATTACACATGTCATATGATCATCAAACACTCAATAATTGAAATTTATTCATTCATAGTCATCAAATAATCAATTTGCAGACCTGAAATTCACAAAGTTGAATGTTAAAATGAAAGAAAAAGTGAAAAAAAACATGGGTTTTTAACCCATTTTAACTCCCAGCCACGCAAGAGAGTCCTGGGTCAGGACTCCCGAGTCCAACCTCAAGACTCGGCTGAGTCCTGAGGTCGGACTCCCGAGTCCCGACCCAGGACTCTCCTGGACTCAACTCCCGAGTCCATGGCGAGTCGACTCGGCTGGCCAAAGGACTCTTGAGTCCGCAAGAGTCCGCAAACTATGTTCTATATAATAGTTTTGAAATGTAATCTTGGGATTCGTTAATCATCATTATGGAATGGGATTGTGTTATGTAATGCAATCATGTGCACCCCAGAGGACATGATTAGAGAATGTATATGTATAGTTGCTTTACACGCGTTGTATGATAATGTACATTTGATATTAGTTTTTACTTCTAAAAAAAAAAATTGTGCTGTAAATTGTTAATATTAGTTGTCCTTTGGGGTTTGTGTGGCAGGGCATTACATAAACTCTTCAATGTGATAACCACAATGTCTTCTTCTTCTATCTTGCAACCTATTGCTCCTAGCTGATCACAAATGTCTTTGATCTTCATCAAGTTATCCTGTAAAGACATCTTCTCATCCATCATGATCGAGAATAACATATTCTTCAAGAAGGAGGCCTTGCCCTTGTCCGGCGTCTCATGCAGATCTTGCAGGTGCTTCCAAATCTCAACTGAGGTCTTTCCTAAAGGAACCTCTAGAGGCATCTCATCTGTGATAGATAACTTGAGAAGCATAACCGCCTCTCGATTACTTCCATCAAATTTGTCATGGTCCTTTCCTGCAACTGTGGGACGTGTGTCTGTACCAAGGACAATCTGATCAAGACACTTGTATTCGAAGATGGTGAGCATCCGCTATTTCCAGGTGTTGTAATTTTTGTCGTTAAACCTCTGACTAGCTTTTATTATGCTCCCCTCCATAAATCAACTTTAAAGATGTAAGAAACTAATCAAATACAAGCTACTTTGAGCACATACACAAAAATACATCAAATCAAATGAGTATAAAAGTGGGTTTGAGCTTAAGGAAACAACATTTTTATCATCGAACAAGTATCATCATACTCAACATTAGGGCAACCTAGTGTTGTGACCTATTTTACACATCGCCCCATTGCAAATGGGGACCCCCTTCTTTTTTTGCTTTTTGGGTTTTGCCTTGGCAGCACAACTGCTTATCACCATTTTATTTACAATGAGGAGTTGGAGTTTTGTAGAAATCATCTGAGCCAAGTAGAGAATTCAAGCCCGTATCAGTGCCTAGACATCATGGAAGGGCTCGGAAGGTCCAGAAGGCGAGGATCGCCTGTGCTTTCGGTCATTTCTAACACTTCCTATTTTTTAGGGATTTTGCTTTTTTGCTTTTTGCTTTTTTGATTTTTGGCATTTTTAGGCCATTTTGGGGTTCCTATTTTTTAGGGATTTTTTTGCTTTTTTCTATTTTTAGAAAGTTTCTATTTTTGGAAAGTTTCTATTTCAAGGTCCCACTAATTATGAAGTCAACACGCCTCCAGATTGAGAGAAATCAACATGAAAATCAAAGTAAAAGGTAAAAAATTGATGAAAAATGACAAGTCTAAGAAGTTCGCCCATGAGAAGGAATGGCAGACATGGTCCCAAGTCCGCCCTTGCCTCTGGCAAGCCAAAGGCAGGCACTGGCAGGCCAAGCTCCAAGTCTACCATGCCTTGGAAAGAGTTGAAGTCCGCCATGGAATGAGCAAGCTCCAAGTCTGCCCTTGGAAGGAGAAGCTCCAAGTCCGCCCATGTCTTGACAAGGCATCAAGTCTGCCCTTGGCAGAGAAGCTCCAAGTCCGCCCTAGAGGAGAAGTGGCAAGGAAGAATGTCAAGTTCGCCCATGTCAAGGAGAGGCTCAAGTCCGCCCTTGGACAAGTCAAAATCAAGTGCGCCCATGGCAAGGAAGAGCCTTAAGTCTGCTATAGGCAAGACAAGCATCAAGTCCGCCCAACTTTGGAAAAGGAGAAAATTTTCTAAGGCATTGGTCAAAATACGCCTAGAGAGAGAGGTGACCAAGCTAACATAAAGTTTGCCCCTCAGCATGAAGAAAATATTCTAAGGCACGGAGGAAAGCATGAATGACAGGGCAAGTGTGAAGTCCGCCCCTCTCAGCCTGAAGAAATTCCTAAGGCATGGACAAAATTACAAAATAGCAGAGAAGCCTCCAAGTCTGCCCAACCCAGAAGGAGAGAGAAAATTTGAAATTTTTGACTAAGTCAGATGTCTGGCTAAGTATAAAGTCCGCCATAGGAAGAGAAGTGCCTAAGCATTGGCAAAGTTCACCCAAAGAAATGGCTAAGGATACATGAAGTCTGCCTAGACACCAAGGGGAGCAATGGTAGGCACAAGGCAAAGTCTGCCTTCCAACAAGGAAGCATGTCCAAGCATTGGTGAAGTCCGCCATGTAGATGTCCAGCCACAGGATCAAGTGCACCTAGAGGAAAATGCATCTCATCCGGCCAGCTTCAAAGTCCGCCCTTGGCATGAAAATCTTGAAGTTCGCCCCCCTCCCCACCATGGTAAAAGTTTCTAAGGCATGGAAAAGGCATGACTGGCAAGAAGACTCCAAAGTCCGCCCTCAAGCAAGATGGAAAATATCTAAGGCATGAAGTGCCTAGAGGAGAGATGTGAGATGGCAAAGAAGCTTCCAAGTCCGCCCACCCAAGAGAAATGGCATAGGCATCATGAAGTCCGCCGAACATAAAAGTCGGCAAGAAGTTGGCAAAGTTCGCCTAGAGGAAGCAGGCACATTGTCCGGATCAAGGTCAAAGTCTGCCCAAAGAGAAGTACACATGGTCTAGCCAAAGATGAAGTCCACCATGAAGATGTCCAGCCACAAGGTCAAGTACGCCCAGAGGAAAATGCATCTTGTCCGGCCAATTTCAAAGTCCGCCTTGTCCAAGAGAAGATGAAGTCCACCCCAGAGTAAGATGGGAATAGCATAAGGAAGACAAACTCAGCTTTAGCAAATGAGCAAAGTGGCACAACAACCATGAAGTCCGCCAAGGAAAACTCATAAAATTGGCTAAGTGTTGATACCTTGGAGAATAAAATTTCAAAATTTGGTTAAGTGTCAAGAAAATTCCCTAAGCAATGAGAAACTCCGCCCAACATGGCAAACCAATCATGAAGTTTGCCGAGGCTAAATTGAAGATGTCCAAGACACAACCAAGTCTACCAAGGAGAAAGAAAAAGAATTGGCTTGCCAATGAGGAAGTCCACTCAAGCATAATAGAAAATTGGTATGACATGTGCCAAAGTTTGCCAAGATTAGAAACAAACATGGTAAAATTTGCCAACAGGAAGCAAAAAATGGCTAAGTGTGGAATTTTCCTACAATAAAAGGATCAAATTTTGACTAAGTGTTGGAAAGAAAACAAGAAAAATGAAGAGGAATAACGAGGAAATGAATAAAATTCTTGCCCAAGGATGGAGTCTGTCGTACTTAGCACAAGCCAAACTCAGAATTGAAGACAAATCCATAGGCAAAGTTCATTTGAGCATAAAGATGGCCAAAATCTTGGCTAAGCGTTGAATGGTCCACATGAAGGCGTTACAGAATGAAATTGAATAGCCAAAATTTGGCTAAGTATGGGAAATACTTCACAAAGAAAGTTCCAATTTCCTCCATTGTGGTGAAAGCACAGTAGAGTTCTTCTCCAAATTCAAGGCATTTGAAGGAATTTCAAAGCAATCAGGAAGGAAAAGTTCAATAACTACTTCAAGGGGAGACTTCCAGACTTCAAATGCAAGTGAGAAGAAGAAATCAAAATCTCAAAGGAAATCCAAGATCAAAGCTAGGAAGAAACAGGCACAAAGGACAGAGTCGTTGGCAAAGAAAGATATTCTAAGGCAAGTACATGGAAAAAGAACAAGGAGACCAAGGAGGACATCCAACACGCTAAGGTGGCGCCTCGTCATCTTCCAACCAATCAAATTGTTCCAAGTCAACATGTCTAGGTTCAATGAACCCGACTTATCCATGGAGTTGGTTTATATTTAGCAAGAAGGACAAGTGTCCCAAAATATAATTTTCTCATTGGTCGAGAGGTAGTTAATTATGACAAGCCCTAATTATGGTTTTATTTTGTAATCTCGGTTGTTGATTCGAAATCAATCTTGGCCATTGAATTGTAATCGGGGAGCCTATAAATTGAGCTCGCCCCTCATTTGTAAAGGGTGAAGTGAGTAGTATGAGATTGTTGCGTTATACCATTTCCATTAATAAAAGCTCTTGTGCATGATTTGCTTAGAATCACTTTTATTTTCAAGTGGTGTGCAAGGTTACATATTCTCCTTCAACACTTAGATTAAAGTTAATTTAGCATTTCCATTTGAATGTTTGTTAGTGAATGAAAGATCTAATAGCGGTGATTGATGAAATTCAGCTCATACTTTCTTTGGATAGATGATTTGTATCCAATGCGTATAGTTAGCCTGAGCTCTTAAAATTGTGGATGCTTAACTTCAATTTGAATAATTATTAGTTCAAACATGAAAATTATTATCACCTCCGTTGAAGATTGCACCCACTTTGCGTAGTTGTCCCAGGGAGGCGAAACAAAGTGTGGTTATTCCAGTTTCATCCAATCATTGCCGTCTCTTGAGTTCTTAGGCGTAGTTTAGACTTCTAAACCCTCATATTTTTGCATTTTTTTGGAAATCTGAAATACCCGATGGAAAGAGCATTCAATGATAAAACTTGTCTAAGTCCTTTAGCTTGTGAACAAATTCTAAAGTAAGTCCCTTTGTGATACCAGCATATCACAACGCCCACTAATCTTATCCACGTGTCATGACCTGACGAAAGAAACCTTGGAGTTGCTATACGATCTTCTTTGCAGTCTTAGCATACGTAGTAACTTTTCAAGAGAGGATAAAGTGTCCTTGGGCATTTTATTTTGTGTTCGGTGAGTATTAAAACGCACACCAACACCTAGTTGTCACCATTTCTTGTGAAGTAGATGTAGAAGATCCACTGTGATGAAGGCAAAGCCACACCAAAAAGGATCAGATCTTGATGTTGATGTTGAGAAAATTACAAGTCATTAGCAAGGCACATGCCCTATAATGAGAATGCCCAATTTACAAAGGTTACCTTGTGAGTTAGTGGTATGGAGTGCACCATTAGACAAAAACAAAAATTTCAAAATAGAAATTAATGATGGTTGCCATATAGATTGACACACACTTCAGAATGGCATGGCAAGTTTATGACATTCAAAATTAGCAAATCAATAAACAATTGTGTGCCATTGAAAGGGTAACGTTGCAAATAGATCATGGAAAGCACACATCAAATTTGCTTTAGAGTCCCCATGACCTTTTGCTTGATATCATTTAACGTCATGATACATCGCTACTTGATATCAGGTTATTAAAATTCATTGAGAAGGGCATTCTTCAATGTATTGTAATTGATGCAAGTCCTGTAAGTGTTATGAAACTTTTTCTCCAAAGTGAATAAAGTTGTGAAAGCAATAAAAGGAGATAGAAAAATAAAGGATAATGTGATCCTTTGGTTAAAATGGAAATTGATGTAGAATATATGAAAACTCTTTTATAAGAGAGGAATAATTACACTTATTGAATAATAATTAAAGACAACCTTTGTGAAAGGGTGTGATGGTTTGAAAACCAACCCTTAAGGCTTATATAAAGCATTTATATGAGACTTCCAAATGGGCATGTAGAGCACTCAAGAAAGAAGAAAGTGATTTGGTGGGTTATGGGCAGTGGAGAGGGGCACATGGGAGTTTCCAACTCGAGGTACAAGGTACACTCTAGATTGTCCTGGCCAGGGCTTTGTGCAAGCAGGCATAGAATGTGTTTTTACACAAGCCTTCAAGTGTGCCATAGTGAGGACAACACCACTGAATTATTCCTAGGGTGAGAGTGGTGTTTCCAAGTGTTGTGATTCAAATAAGTATTGAAAAGCATTGATGCTAAAAGATATTGGGAATATTATATATAATAATTTGATAATAATACGATTGAATTATATGGATGTGTTATTCAATTTATTGTATTTACTATCTACTTTAGAATTCTTACTAATTATCACATGTATTTTACATTAATTATTCACGTCTATTTTAAACATTACAGCTTGTAAATTATCTTAATTCTAATGTTTAATCAATTAAATCCACTAATAATACTTAAATAACTTTGGGAGAAAAGTGACATTACAATGAGGATTGTTATTTGTTATACCATTGAAGGGTGCACTAAAACAAGGCCTCCACAAACTCCATGCACTTCTTGTCAATGTCATTCGACCTTTGGTGTGCCAAGTGGTTCCCACTTATTACATGCATTTTTGCATCTTCACAATCCTTGTATTCAAGGTGAGAAATTCACACATACCATCAATTATGCATAATTGTGTGGGTGCAACAATATTGATGGTGTTGGCATATTTTGATTGTGATTCTAATTCTAGTTTTGGTTAGACGCACCACCTTTCTTTGTTTTTCCTCTTGATTGTTTTGAAGGTCTCTAATCTGCAAACTCTCTTCAACAAACAATCCTTTCCCTAAACAGCAATATTCTACCATCCTCGGCAAAACTTCTTAGTCTACTTCCTCATCTAAGAAACATGAACAAGATGGAACCTCTAATAAGAGTTCAAAATTTGGCTTTCCCTTTTGACCATGTACCTTCTATATGTTTCAATATTCTTTGGGTTCACAACTCTTCGTTGCTTGTACCCATGGACACCAACTACTTGGTTGAGAATTTCCCATAAGATATTTGACTACTTGGCCTTCAAGAAGAGCTTCCTTTTTGGCTGCCCTCACCCTTTACAAAGTCTCTTAGCACTCTCTTACACTTTTCCAACCAGGTCAAACTCTTGAGCACCAACACCCCCAATCTCTATCTATCATCACAAAGCCTTCCATCTACTGATTTTCGATTCTAATTGATCCATAAAATGTTGGAGATATTCTCCTAGCAATAACCAATAACGGGTTTCCATTTGTCAACTCTACAAAACACTTTAAACAAATGTTCTCCTAACTCTACTAGCTTAGAAATTAGATATGTTGTGAATAGTTGGGACAACATAAAAAACATAGTGTAAAATAAACCACTCACAAACACTAAGACACATGGTTACACTTGGAGAAACCCTCAAAACGGAAGAAAACCACAAAAGAGTGAGCCCATGCTCCTCGTGCTACTAGTCTTCCTATCACTTACAAGTGTTTACAATGCCTCTAGGGTGAAAATGAGCTTGACAACATGTATAACCAGCTCAAACACCTGTACAATGTCTCTAGACCATGAAAATGTTCTGACATTTACAATAGTCAAAATTTAAACTAAAAGAAGGTATGAATGAGACCCAATCCCTCTCCAATGTGTTTTGTGTATTCTTACGCCTTCCTCATGTCCTTCCTTGGCACCAAAAGGAAGCACACATGTCAGGGAGGCAAAATGAAACATCAAAACCTTTCATATTATATGTTCTATCCCAATTGTATTGTAATCATTGCTTGTCATTAACATTGATTACAAAAACATTGCTTATAAAAACAATCAATCTTGAAACCACTAAGGCAGTGGTGATATTACTACATGTTACAAACCAACATTTTCATCACCATTCAAAGTTCTCTCAAAATGACCATTTGAGCCCCAACTCCAAGACATCCTTTGAAATGTGCTAGCCAATTTTTTCAATTTTTTTAACACATTAGTGAAACCATAAACCAACTGAATGGAATCATTTCTCTTTCTGATCAACCCAGATCCCAGTATGGGAAAGGTGAGAGCATACTCGAAAGGGGATCGTTAGCATAAAATCAGAACTGCAGGAAAGTACAATGAGAGGAAATAATAATCAACTCAACCACTTATTCAACGGGAGGACTGGAATTGAAATTACAATGTTGAAAGTAAATATGCAACTCGCCCACTTATTCAACAGGAGAGTATTGACAGCTCAACCGATCAGCGATATGAGAAATGCAACTCAACCTTCAGCGGGAGTGAATTACAAAGTACTGAAAGTAAATGTTTGGGCGGCTAGCCGACCCCTTCCGCTTTTCAGTGGGCGGTACAGGAAAGTAAATACTGAAAAGTAAATAGATGGCGAGGCCAGTCTCTTCCACTAAAGTGGGGATATAAAATGTAAAGTGCAGAAAGTAAAGAGTTGATAAGTACTATTGATTCAGCAATACAATATGATGAACAATCTGCAAATACAATGAGATATAGATAACCAATGAACTTCAGAATGTTAAGAAATGAACTCCAAACAAGTACAAGCTATCCAGCATATGAAATATAGTTAAAATGACTAAAATATCAAGTCTGATATAAAAATTGCAGCAATCAGAAATTCATACCAGCAAGCCCTAGAATCACCAAAACGCTCATAACTTCGTCAAAACACCTCCGAATGACGTCAAACCAAGTGCAAATGAAGAATAAGAGAAGGGCGACCAAGATAGAACTGAGAGACTGCAACAAACTGGAGTTATTTATTTTTCTAAAACTTTCCAGCACTTCCCAAGCAAAAGTATGACTTGGGAGAAGTCGACTAGTAAGATAAAAACCAAGAGCCCACCAAGAATTCTAAAACTTTGCGAGAAGGGGCGCCCAAGGTAGACTAAAGCATAGGGTCAATACCCAGAATCAACAAAAAATCAAGTGTGGAGCAACGAGTAAAAATGTGCTTCAGCCAAGCATCGAACCAGCAACTCCAAAATATGAAATATCACTCAAAAACCAACTTGAAGCTCAATTTGCAACCTCTGGATTGAAGAAGCAGTCTCAACAACTAGATACTATCTCTCAAGTACGAAACTAATAAGCTAGGAGGTATGCATTCCTCAAAGCAATATGTCTGAAACCATTTCAGCAGCATTTCATTTAGATAAACAATAGATAATGCAAATGAAGGCCAAGTCTCATATTTATAACTTCTTCCCAAATTTGAATTCTTTTTCCCTCCAATTAGGGTGCCCAAGGTGAAATCCACATTTAGCTTCAATAAACTGTAATTTGTATTTCATTACCTTCTTCACTTAGGCGTCCAAAAGCATATGAGGAAAATACTTTAGAATTATCCAAATATCTTCTCCAAAGCGTCCATTTTTCATGAAGGCAATATACTTTATAAAATACAAATAAAGTATAATATTGGTGTCCCATAAGTTAAGTGAAAATAAACATTATAAATCACTTAAATAATTTCCTTTATGAAGTCGTCCATTATTGCAAAGGAATTATTTTCACTTAAAACATTATCTCCTCAAATATTTAACTTGCCAAATTAAATACCTCAAAAGTTGGAGACCAAACAGAATATACTACCCTGCCAAATATAGCCATAGTATCAAACTGCTGAACACCTACCAAAAATAACCTTTGCACTGAACTAGTGAACTGCTGCCAAAAATAGCACCAAGGGTGTTGGAGACCAAACTACTCAAACCGACCTCCCAGATATAGCCATAGAACTGAATTGCAGAAACCCTGCTAAAAATAGAACTTACTAAAAATAGTAAGTTGTTCCAAACTCATTTTAACCACAATCCGAGCAGCCGTCGTACTTACTAAAAATAGTAAGTCCAAAAAAGTTCTTTGATTCAGTTGCATGTCACACCACTGCATAGCTCTCTGAAAACCTAGAAGGAATCTAGAATCAGAATTGTAAAACTCCAACATGCAAACCTCCAAAACAACCAAGGAACAGCCAAAATTACAAGTCAACACCTCGTCATGCATGTTACCAAATCTCAAAGCTCTCCAAAAATCCAGAAAGCTCCACCAGACATGCATCAAAAAATCTCTCATGCAAGCCTTCAAAACCTCCTCTAAAATGGAAATCCTAATTTTGCCACTGACTAGCCTACGAGCATCCGAGAATAGGCTATCAATCACTGGAAAGTGTAGTGCTAAAAATGGGGACATTACATCCTTGAAATTCTTTGGGTCACCCCAAGTCTATCTCTAATCTAAGACAAAACTTCATGACAACAAAATGCAATGAAACACAATGAAATAAATCAACCTATTTTCGTGGTCTTAGACAACTCTATAACTGAAAATGGAAACTTTTGATCCATTTTCAAACCAGCCCTCCCCACAAAGGAGGCTTTTGGTCACCAAAAGTTCAAGGACTCAACAAGTGAGGAAATTTCTCCCCACATCTTCTTTAGGAAACCACTTGGCTTTGTTTGGTAATTGCCTCTTCAACCCCACTAACCATGTCTCACTCCCTCCTCTTCTTGTCTTTCTCACCTTCTATCTAGAACCACATCACCCTTCATCTCTTGTTGGCTACTTGAAGCTAGGTCATTAGTGAAAAGTAATAAAAATTCCTCTTAATCCAACATCAAAGGCTCAAAGAAACAAAGTTTGTCAACATTGATGGCAAAGTACATCTTCACGTAGGGAGTCAAGTCTAATAAAAAAGCACTTTCTCTTGCTTGTTACAAAATCTAAAACATGACATACCTTATTGGCTTAAGCTTCTTAGCTAGTCCTTGAAGTTTCTCTTTGCCTTAGTAAACCTTAACATGATCAACAACCTAAAACTTGAGCTCCACTCTATGTTGGTCATGTCACTCTTGTACTTAGCTTGAGACTCCTTCAACTTCTACACTTAGAGATGTATTTGCCAAACCTTGTTGATGAATTGTTCAGCCTTTCGGACCTTTGAGTCCACATTTTCCAGCCCTTCTCTTGAATGTCCCATAACAATATCAGTAGGACTAGGAGGAAAATAACCAAAGTATGTCTCAAATGGTGACAGTATTGTGAATGCACGGACTAACCTAATGTACAAATGTTGTATGTATGCCAAATTGTCATCCCAAGACTTCAAATACTTTTGATTATAGCCCTTTAAGAGTTGTACCAAGCTGTGGTTCACTACTTCAATTTGCCCATCAGTTTGAGGATGAAAAGCAGTGGAGCATTTCAAATGAGAATCCATTTCTCCCAAAGCATGCACCAGAACTTCCCTGAATTGAGCATATGTATCTAATATAATTCTTTCGGGAAGACCAAAGTAAACCCACAAATAATTGAAAAATAGTTCAACTACATTGCTGCCCTTAAGATTCTTTTTGCATTGAATGAGTGCACATCTTACTAAATCGATCCATCACCACAAACAAGTAGTCACCCCTTCTTTAGGACATAGATAAACATAATACAAATTCCATGAAGATGCTATCTCGTGGCCTTGCAGGTACGAGTAGTAATTGGTGCAATCCCAACTTCCTATTAGCTGGCTTGCTTATACAACACAACTTGCTACTACTAGGACACTACTAATAATCTAAAGAGAAGAACTATGCTGAATAGGTCAAAGAATCAAAACTAATTCAACAGAATGACAAATCAAAGCATATACACGTTGAAACACTGAACTTCACCTAGAAAACCTTTTTGTGAAAAGACCCAACAAGAAATGCAACACCATTGATATATTATATAAAGGACAAGATTTCAATATACAAAGAATTTCACTTGTGTTCAAACAGTTTATTTTCCTTGTCAAATCCAACAGCCTGCACTTTTAGAGATCCTGTCCTCAATACAACAAGCAATCTCAGAGAAAGACATCTCAATGAATAATGTATTTCTCCACTTCCTGTGATTAATCCAACAACATCTACAAACATATTACACTACTAAGTAACCATACATCCATTGCCATGACTTCTCTAGATTTTGTCACCACAATATGCAACCTGTTTTTGTTTTTAGCTTTTAAAATGCCACGAGCTTGTATTTATAGACACAAAACTCATAAGAAACTGCCAAGTATTATACGATACTACAGTACAAAACCATGGGCCACAAACCTAGTGACATGAAATATACCGGCAATTTTTTCACTTTTTCACAACTAAATTCACCCGTTAACGTTAATGAAAACTCAATCCAACTGAAGGGAACCCTTTCCTCTGATCAACCCAGATCCCAATGCGGGCAAGGTTGAGAGCATACTCGAAAGAGGATCGTTAGCATAACTAAAACTGCTAGAAGAGTAATAGGAAGAAAGTACAATCAACTCAACCACTTATTCAGCGGGAGGACTAGAGATAGAAATTACATTGCTGAAAGTAACAATCGACTCGACCACTTATTCAGCGGGAGGACTGGAAAGATAGAAATTACATTGCTGAAAGTAACAATCAACTCAACCACTTATTCAGCAGGAGGATTGGAAAGAGAAGTACAACGTTGAAAGTAAATATGCAACTCAACCACTTATTCAGCGGGAGTGTGTTGATGGCTCATCCAATCAACAATATGCAAATGCAATACAATATAGACTGAGCATGACCAGTCTCTTCCACAAAAGTGGGGATACAAAATATAAAGTGCAGAAAGTAAAGAGCTGATCAGTACTACCGATTCAGCATTACAATGCGATGAACAATCTGCAAATTCAATGAGATATAGATAACCAATGAACTCTAGAATGTTAGGAAATGAACTCCAAACAAGTACAAGCTATCTAGCATATGAAATATAGTAAAAAGGGACTGAAATATTAGATCTGATATAAAAATTGCTGCAATCAGAAATTCATACCAGCAAGCCCTAGAATCACCAAAATGCTCATAACTTCATCAAAACACCTCCGATTGATGTGAAATCAAGTGCAAAGGAAGCATAAGAGAAGGGCGACCAATTACAAACCAAGAAATAGCAGCAAGCAACCTCTAATATTTTATGCACGCTTCCCAATGCAATGGCAGGCAAAATACAACCTCCAAGAAAGAGCAACCAGCAAGATAAAATCCAAATCACCTCTAAAAAATCTGAAAAATTGCAAGAAGGGGTGCCCCAGGTAGACTTGAACAATAAGCCAATACCCAAAACCAACAAAAAATTGTGCAAGGAGTTATGATCGAAAATGTGCTTTAGCCAAGCACCACACCAGCATCACCAAAAGTGATAAAACTGCAAGAAACTCAACTACAATGTGCTCAATCTGTTCTCAAGGATTGAGAACAGCCAAATCTCAACTAGTTGCTATTTTTCAAGCAAGAAGTCAAGCCAAAGCTAGGAGGTATGCATTCCTCGAAGCAACTTACTAACCATTCCGGCAGCATAACATTACTATAGATATAAGATAATGAACTAAGAGCCCAATGCTCTTATTTATAACATTTCCTGCTCCAAATTCAAATTCAATCTCCCTCTAAATGGACGCCAAAACCAAACTCAAATTCACAACACCCATTTGTGTCATTTGCATTTCATTTCTCCAAGTCATCCTCCTCCAAGAAGTATTATACTTTATTAAAATGTCAATAAAGTATATTATGGCGTCCAAAATAATAATAAAGTGAAACACTTTATTAAAGTGAAACATAAATATAATTGACCACTTATTTCTCCAAGGCGTCCAAACATGCCTTTTAAATATTTCACTTAAAATAATATTCTCATCAAATATCAAACTTGCCGAAATAATCACCTCAAATGCTGGAGACCAACTGACTATACTGCCCTGCCCGAAATAGCCATAATACCAAGTTGTTGAAACACTGCCAAAATTAGCACCAAAGGTGTTGGAGACCAAACTGCTCAAATTGACCTGCCCGATATAGCCATTGAATTGAACTGCAGAAACCCTGTTGAAAATAGTACTGCTAAAAATAGATCTTACTAAAAATAGCATATTGCTAAAAATAGTAAGTTGTTCCAAACTCGTTTTAACCACAATCCGAGCAACCTTCGTACTTACTAAAAATAGTAAGTCTGGAAAAGTTCTTTGATTCAGTTGCATGTCATGTTGTCGCGAAGCTCTCTGAAAACCTAGAAGGAATCCAGAATCTGAACTGTAAAACTCCAACATGCAGCCGTCGTAACTTACTAAAAATAGTAAGTCCGGAAAAATTCTCTGATTCAGTCAGTGTTACAAGACTCGGACTCGCCTCAGACTCGGCAAGCCAATTTTTGACTCGGACTCGGACTCGGAGCCCAGACTCGCCCAAGACTCAGCAAAGACTCGGCAAATAGAAAAACCCAAGAAATTTAGAGATTTTTAAGGATTTAAAGCTTGTTTCATGCACCCTTTAGTAAATAAACCTCAAATACACAATAACATCATGAAATAGAAACTACTATGATCCTATACACAAACATCTATCAATCACATAAGTATAAACGCAAATTTTAGCTGAAGGAAATAACACATTCAAATATATAAATATTGTCAAATGTATACAAAACACATGGAATATGAAATCCGTGGCATCAAAACAAATATCAAAACTAAAAATATAAGTCTATGGCTCAGAAGAGCTTGGATTACTCATCCCAACATCACGACAAGTCATGCGCTAGTGTCTAAGATAGGTCCTAGATGATGATGTAGCCATGATATTTGCTTGCATCTCAATGATTGGTATGTATATTCAAGTGAGGAATTTATTATTAAAATTTTATTGTAGCCTTCAAGACTGCATGTTTTGTTGTCGTATGGAACAAGATAATCCTTGATTATGGCTTTGACTGTGAAAGATGCAAAGATTTGCAACAGGGGATATGTATTTTGTAGGTTTTATGATCATGATTCATCATTGGCCTATAACATGCTTAGACCTATAGTTTGATGGGGGTTTGGGGGAAACACCCCAACGGGGTCGAGGGGCAGTGCCCCTCACGGGGGTCTGGGGGCAGCGCCCCCAACGAGGTCAAGGGGTAGCGCCCCTTGCGGGGATCTGGGGGCAGCGCCCCCCAGCGGGGTCAAGGGGCAGTGCCCCTTGCGGGGGTCTGGGGGCAGCGCGCCCAGTGGGCTCAAGGGGCAACGCCCCTTGCAGGGGTTTGGGGGCAACGCCCCCAGCGGGGTCGAGGGGCAGCGCCCTGGGCGCGCTCCCGGGTGGGGTCGAGGGGCGGAGCCCCTACCATCAAGCCCAAATGAAGACCTTCAAAACCACACAAACCTCCATGGCACACACCATTTAATTATAAAAATTGTAAATGAAAGATTTTTTAAAAAATTAATTAAAATGCTCGAGTCTGAGGCACGAGACTCGGCGAGTCTGCCGAGTCCGGCGAGTCCGGCGAGTACTCGGCATCCGAGTCATTTTGACTCGCCCAGCCTCACCCGCCTCGGGACTCGCGAGTACTCGCCGAGTTTAGGCGAGTCTTGTAACACTGGATTCGGTTGCATGTCATACCACTGCGAAGCTTTCTGAAAACCCAGAAAGAATCTCGCAACCAAACTGCAAAAGTCCAACATGCAAACCCCTGAATCCTCAAAAGAAACCTCCAAGCAGCTGGAAACCCAAATTATGCCATTGACTAGCCTACGGCCATTCAAGGATAGGCTATCATTCACTGGAGAGTGCAGTGCTAAAAATGGGGACATTACATGACACCTGCCCAAAATGCTGAAATTCATAAAAATTGTTTGCCTTCATATCCTACATACCTTAATGTTGATCAATCAATTCATTCCATTGCATTGCCCCTTTTGGCTTCATTCATAGTGTATCCTAGCTCTCTTTGGTTCACGCTCTATACCATACTCATGGCAACCTAATTAGATTTTTTTAAGAATTGTTGCCTACCATTTGTTGCCTTGGACAGTGGCAGGCCCAATATTATGATGAGGTGGGTGGCTTGTCTTCCATGATGGCGGTTTATTATTGGCTATATATGTTCATCCGGTGGGACCCTTCTCCTCAAGGCATATGCAAACTTTTCCCATTGCCTTGTAATGATGTGCATACAACAAATGCTCATTTTTATTGGATGCAGCCCCCCAAGGTAGTTTAATTTGTGTTTTTTGTGCCCACATGGTTGCCTATGTAATGTCCCCTAATTGGGAATGCCCTAAATTTTCCCTAAATCCTTAGTTTTTAAATGAACAAATAGGTTAGAGAATACCTTTCACTTGATTGAAGCCCTGCACACAAATTAGAAACCATTTACCACAATCACACTGATTAGCAGATTATAACCATTTACCACACCACAATAATACTAATTAGTTGATTATCATAATTAAATATTAGTAAACTCAAGGCCAAATTACTAATTTAATCACAAAGCATTTAATATCCTTGGAGGGCTCAACCATAGGAGAGTATGGGAAACATGACTCGATGGTGTGCCTAGGACCCTTCTACCCTAGGCCCAAGAGCAGATATACCATCCCTCTTGGCCTCAAGTGGCCCATGCCATCCATATGAGGTGGTCTATCTAGGAGGTGTCCCCTTTCTGTTATCCCCTCATCTTGCCAACCATTTCCCTCTCTCTATGATTTGACCTCTTGTGTTGATTCACCATGATGAGGGGTGAGATTACAACGGATGCCCTGAAAATGCCATCTCTCCTAAGCCCAAGGCGTTGTACCATTGGTACCCCCTTGGCCCCCTTGGCACTACTTGGTCCCCATCTTGGGACTACTTGGTCCCGCATCTTGAGGTGGCGTATCTAGGAGAGTGCCCCATCGCCGTTCACCTCTTGTAATCTCAGCCTCCTCTATCAGGGCTAAAACATTTAAGACATATGACAAACAAATATTAATCATATTTACTGATATAAGGAGGCAGTCATAACAGCAATGTATCGTTAGTAACTTGAATATCTAATTAAATAATCAAAAATTCAAAATCACTTATATTAAATTATGCTGCACCATATAACTGTAAATCAGATCTCATACCACCAACTTAGGAAATCGGTCTGCTTCACATATGCTAAATACTTGATTATTTCTAACTTAGAAGATGCAGACCTCTATTCCTTTTATTTGATTTATATCTGTAGATGATCGCTGACTTAATGTGCAGATGTTATTGATTTCCAGACTGAGTTAATTTTCTCTCCCATCGATGATCTTCGGCCTTCAGATATTTCACCTTTTATACCCACGATGGGGCGAATGGGTATGTCTCTTCATTAAAGGCATGTCTCCTTGTTTGATTGCTATGCCCCTTCGTTAGAGGCATGTCTCTTTGTTTGATTGTTTAGCCAATCATAACTATTTATTAAAGTACAATTAATTTTCATTAATATTATCCTTTAATAGTTCGATTCCTTTTATTACTTCTCCCTTTCGCTGTTTGTGAGGGACGTTCTGCATCTAACTGCTGTCATAAGGCCATGTTTCATTCCTCAACTCTCAATCTCGTCGATCAATAGTTTTCCATGCCTAAATGAATGGTTTATGGATGGCGATCTGGTCTTGTCAACCTGTATTTAGGATGCATTTTGAGGGGGCACGACAGCCTATCAGCTATTGATTTCTAATGTAGCTCCAACATTCTTTGGGCCATGGATTTCTGCCAAAACTCAAACATGATATCATGATGCTTGTGTCCTATGGAATCCGAGCTGTTGAGGGAGTTATTGCTAGTAGTTGCGTGCTCTATTCAATGCCTTGCCTATTTCCAGGTCATGCCCTATGCATTCTATACCTAGTAATTTCTTCCTTTAGCTGATGGTGAGGGGATTCAATGTCCATGGTGACATGGTAAAGCAGAATGGTGGCTTACAGAGTTGTAAACTATCTATTTTGGCACTCTACATCTGTATCTACCCATTGTCTCTTTGGCCATTGAATATCTTCCTCTCACACTCAATGATTAGGTGCTGCACACCTTCCTTTGACACTCAATGCTTAGGTTCTCTGTCCTTGGAACATGAATGTCTCACAGCACTATAACCTTGAGCTCTATCAAAATTGGCCAACACATAAGTTGAGAGTCCATTATTTTTTGTAGCATCTGTAATAAACACAATGACTTCTAATTTATAAAGCCTCTACTAGTGGTAATATATAGAAACAAATCCATAAGAGCACCTCCAAGAGCAAGTCTTCAAGATTATAAAGCCAGTCCCAAGGTCTTGTATATAGTCCCATATTCCCATAAAACTAGTGCCCCCCTAAAAAAAAGTGGTCTCTATCTTCAGCAGATTGTAATTGTAACTTGTGAATACCCCTCTGCCTAAAATCTATAGTCAGATATAGTGCACAATCTCCACTTTTGACCCATTGAAATTATCAACCCATCTGCAGCCAATCAAGTGCCAATGAACTTAAAGATTAGCACACTTAAATAAGTTTTGGGTGGCTTTGTCCACAATCTAATCAGACATTTGAATAATTGGAATTGATACCCCACATATTTTCAATTTAACTAGCATTACAGAAACCCCCCACCTCTCCTCCCAGCATTTTTCTATATTGGCTAAGGTATCCATCATTTCATCTCTATCCTGATCATCATAATCCATGCTTTGTAAACTCTCACTATCAGGGCCAGCCCTGTCCACTTGACTGCTAAGAGTTTCAGAATTAGCCCTAGGTCTTTCAAAATATTTTTTCCATGATCTGCATCGCATTATAACCACAGTTATATAACTCTTTCCTCCTTCACATAGTCAATGTGCTTCCAACTAGGCCTACTACTTTGCTGCCTCTCATCTTTCTCCCTTTCGTTCTCCTTCACAAACTCCAAAGCCTCTCGTTTAAAAACATTAATTTCCACCATTGTCCATGGAATTTCATTTGGATTTAGCCTTGTAAATTATTTTACTAAAAATATTTCAGTCAATAGATAAGAATGGCAGAAGAAATGATATAACCATCTGATAATAACCAAAATAGATCAATGACGACAATAGTAATATACAAGAGTAAAAATCACTCTAATACAAAAAGTACCAAATGTCAAACATCCTGTTTCTGCACAAAGAGAAATACGGACACTCCTTGTACCTTCTCATAACCAGCAATAGCTGGACCACGCTTGCGTGGAATTGATGCTTCTATCCTGGCTTTTGTTGTTGTTACACTGTTACAAACATAAAATTTGGTCAAGAAACTCATAATGTTAAGGCAATAACAAAATGAACCAGCTAAGAACAAGTCCATGACATCTATTGCATAATGATACCACTAGCACCTATGGCAGGTTGCATTAAAAAGAATCAATTCATACCAAACAAAAAGAAGTCACTGCAAAAACTGTAAATTTAAAACTATATAAAAATATAAAGAAGCAAATACAAATTTAGAAAAAAAAACATGCACATTAGAAACAAATTGCATTGTTTGTGTCACTTATCCTGCATGTGTCTTCCTGTTAGAAAAACAAGAATTTCAATGATAAACAAAAGATATTTACAAATAAACCGTCTACGTAAAATTTAGATGTGTTGTTCACAAAAGTCATCTTATAGAAGGGCAATATGTAGTCTTCACTTTGAAATGGGAAGAGCTAATAATGAAAATTAAACCAAAAAGAAAGAAATGATATTGATGTCCACGAGTAACCAAGAATAGATGAAAGGGACTGGAACATATAATGACATGTCCCCTCGTTTACTAAGTTATCATATGAGGATTCATGAACAAAAAGCAATGCATATATGCATGGAAAAGCAATGAATGTGTGAATTAAACAGAAATGCATGCATGAATTAAAAAAGCAATGCATACATGAAAATCAGTGCATGCATGAATAAAAAGCAATGCATGCATGAATGAAAAGGTCATGCATGCAAAAGGCATACATACATGAAGAAAGATTTTTCTATTTTGTTGTCAATTAACTTAGCTTATTGGGGGTGGAATTTTGCATGGATTTGGGTGCCCAAGTTGGCTATAAATTAGAGGTCGGGATGCCTATTCTCATTTTTTGGCTTTTCTTATACTTTTTTGTATTAGCTGGTCATTGTGCTCATCTATAAGATTCAAGGACAAAAGCCCTTAGGTTCTGAAGATCAAAGGATGACACTCCTTTGGTTTCATGGAGATTGGAGGGTGAAAATGCTTTGATTTCTTACGGCTATCTCATTTAGAGGTTATATTTGTACTTCAAAACTTGTTTGGATTTTTAGCATATATTTTGAAATTTCAGCAAGTTTGTATTTCTAAAGCAGTAATAAATATTGCAGAAGAAGATTTATTTTTATTCGAGTGTTGTCTATTTGAAGCTTCAACATATTTATATTATTCATGTACTCTAGCATTACATCTTTCTAGGTATTATAATTATTGAAATATTTATAAAAATCGTTATTCATCCACCATATGTTCTCACCTTGCCCTCGCAGCATCTAGGTGATCAAAAAGATGTAAATATTTTATATTAAAGTTTGTTGAGGACATTGCATACAACTATAGTCTATTACAATAGTGAAGTACTAGGAAAAAAATGGGCCCTAGGCTCAAAGCAAACAAATTAAACACAAAAATGTATGAAAATGGAGAATTAGGCAAGCGGGCATAAATTTAAAATAATAAACCCGAAATAAGTACAAGTATAAATAGTTTTACAAGGGAAGTGCCCCTAAAAATGTTGGGAGTTGATGAAGACCAAAGCTAGCAACCAAAGTAGGAAGCAACAACATAATCATCAATCACTTTGGACGTATGAATGCAAGATCTAAGAATGTTCATCAAGGAGAGTCCAAGGCTAAGGGGACTAGGTTAAACAATCCTAGGAGATGGTCAATTTCCCTTAGAACCTCCAATAACACCTAAGGCTAGAAAACTACTAGTGATAGAGATGAGAACGGTAATGCAACCTTGCACTTGAGAGGTGCATTGTGAGTGAGGAATGCTACAGGGTTCCTAACATCAAGAGGATGAAAATTTCATGGTCAAGGAACTTGTAATGAGCACCCCTGATTTTTTTTTTGTTTATGGAATAAGACGGAGATGCAAAATGTGTCTTGTTTCAAGTTTCAATCATAATGTTAGTTGCATACTTTGAATAACATTGCATAGAAAGATGATAAACTTTTCTTTGCATCAAAACATATTGAACATCATTACAAATCAGATTTGCATCAAACAATAAACTGAAATCAGACTGCAGAATTACTTGCAGACCTGATTACAAAGCCAATATGTGCATTTTCAGGCCTTCAGATGATCAGCAAACTTCTCCAAACTCTTCCAAATGGCTTAGAGCCAGTATCCAATCTATGCAGATTTAGAAAACATTGAAAACCTCGCCAAGAAGGAGGCAGATTTGTATGACCAGCAAGCCCACGTGAGTCATGACCCAAGAAGAATGGCACCTGCCTTGAGGGCAATTTGCTTTATAATTTCAGTCCTTAAACATAACCCACATGCAATGGCTCAAAATATGGTGCCCAGAAAAGAGGAATGCAATGAATTAATACTCAGAATGATACTTGGCAGTCCCACTGAGTTATGGACAAACTTTGTTTTTCCTATCGCAGAAAAAGCACACCAGCACCCTGAAAAATCATCTAATCACTACCAAACTTGAACAGCACTCCAAGGAAGCTCACGTCACACCAAAAACTAAACACCCATATCAGAAAACATCATAAATCTTCATCCTTTTCAAACTCAAATCATCAAATCAAGCCAAAATCGTTGTCACTATCAAACCAAGAACACCAACCAGCTAGGGTGGATGTTTCACCACCGAAACCAGCAACCAAGAAGAGGGTTTTCGTCCTCAACCAGCAAAGAAGAACTCCCTGAGCTCATTCCAGCAGCATCCCCTTAAAATGTCAAAACATGCATATGCAAATGAGAGCTCAAACTCGTATTTATAAAGTGAGGCAAAACTTAGGGCAACTTGCATTTGAATTTGAATGTTTTTTCCCTCCCATTTCACTTTATGAAATGACATCAAATTACCCCAAGAGGGGCGTACAACTTTTTGCCTCCAAAATTTCACTTTTCATTTTTTATTTAAAATTGGCATTAAGCCCAAACTAGGCATCCCACCTTATAAGGCATAACATTAGCCTTAAAAAATAAAAAATGATAAATAAACTCCCTTTCTAGGTATCACATGAAATAACATTGGCCCCTTTTTGAAAACAACGTTACTTGACTAGGCCAAGGGGGCTTCTTATGACCCGTGCCCTCCTCACTTAAGTTAAAATAGCAACATTATAAACTTAAGTGGCAAAATAACAAATATTAATCCTAACCACCAAGAGAACTCACCACTGCTAGAAATAGAAACTCTGCACTAAGCTGTTGGATGAATGGAGCCGAGACCAGATACTAAAAAATTAAAAATAGCACTTACTAAAAATAGTGAGGCGAAACACCAAACTGGTTCAAAAGAAGCTCGACTAGAACTTACTAAAAATAGTAAGTTACTAAAAATAGCTATCACCACTAGAAAAAACCCAGAAAACTCCTCTGAACATGCCAACACAAATAGATAAAGTTAGCACCAACTGCAAAGCAAGGGAACCCAGAAAAAGGGACATTATAGAACCCTTATAGCAGTAGACTGCAACGATGAGTAGTGACTCACTATGCTACCCCCTACTTTGCATGAATCAATAGTGTCTAAAGGGAACTTAACACCTCCAACACTTGTCATGACCTAAAAGATGGAATCGATCAATCTGGTAGTATCCAAAGGGCACTTTAGCTCTAAGCTAAAAGAGACGAGCATCTATGATTGAGGTGTAGAAGAAAGTGAATAGAAAACCCCCAAAATATCTATACAAACAATGATACCTCTTATAGATTTCATAGTAGGCAAGACATCAAAAAAACAATGTTCATCAATCTCCACCTAGAGAAAAAAATGGGGTAGAGCCTTTCACTTTGAAGAGTATGGTGGTCAATCTAAAATTGAATTTGGTGGAAACACACTCTCAATTAGCCGAAAATAATCCTCAAACCACAAGACTAATGATGTGGAAGATAATTGAGGCAACCAAAGGTCCCATTTGCAACTTGTAAAAAGTGCTTGGCATTGAGAGCCGGCTTGAGGCTACGAGGATGTTGAGGAAAGGTCCAAATGACCTAGATGTACTAACAATAAATGTCCTCTTTGATAGAAGGTGGTGAAACACACACTTATACTGAGAGGAGGGGGTGAATCAGTATAGATCAAAACTTTACTTTTCATAACTTAAATAATCACAGTAGTATTACTTCAAAACTTAATCATCCATAGCAATACCATAAATGCAAGATCTAGCAATTAAGCACACACAAAAGAGACATACTATTTTACATGGAAACCCTTATGAGAGAAAACCATAGAAAAATATTGCTTGTATTAATCTTCTTACAAATTTCATAGGCACCAACCCACTAGAGACTCCAATCCTCACCACTGAGCACCAACCCAACAAGAGACACCAATCCCTTCCAATAAGACGATCCAACCTCCACAAACACAATATAATAATTTTATTTGCAACTTCTTAGATCTTCCCTCTCAACTGCTCACAAATCTGCCATACATCCACTCATAACTCTACAATATAGTCTTCAATAATTCTGCTCATAAAAACACCATGATCTTGCTTTTATTTTTCTTTTCTCACCAAATTGCTGCTATAAATCTGCTCACATATGTCTCATAAATCTGCTCAAATAGCTTTTTATTTCTGCTCTTCATATGAATAATATTCCCTTGAATTCATTACATTTGTCTCTCCTTCAAACTTCTATTTATACGACCTTCATGACTATTCACCCAAGAGGGGTGACTCTTCAAGGGGGTCGGTCCAACATTATTTAATAATAATTTTATTTATTTTATTTTTAATTTCATTTGCCAATGTGGGCACACCACTCTAGGGGATTGTCCCATTCTAGGAGGCCCTCAAAAATTTATTCTATTTTAATTACATAACCCCAAGTTTGGGGTGGCACCAAGAGCGGGTCATCCCAATTTTTGATATTATCTTTATTTTATTTAACACCCCTCCAGCAAGACACTAGACTTGGGTCAGCCTTTGACATCAATGACAACAATATTTCCAACAATCTCCCACTTTGTCATTGATGGCAACCCTATAAAGAGATAATCTTAAAATGCAATAGGACCATACTTCTCCCTTTGACTGAAATGCTCCCCCTTACTCTACTTCTCCCCCTTTGACATCAATGGCAAAGGTTTTTTGGGGCTGAAAGATAAGGGAATGAATGGCTTCCCTTGAACATATGCTTCTATTGACGAACTTAGTGACTGTATGAGAGTGATATTACTACCAATTTCTCTCTCGGGTACTCAAAAGTCTCTTTTTGAAATATACCGGGCCAATTTTTTTCAATTTTTCCACAAATCAAACCACCCGTTAACGTTATGAAAACTTAATCCAACTGAAAGGGAACCCTTTCTTCTGATCAACCCAAATCCCAATGCGGGCAAGATTGAGAGCATACTCGAAAGGGGATCATTAGCATAATTGAAACTGCTGGAAAGTAATAGAAAGAAGTTGCAATCACTCGACCACTTATTCAGCGGGAGCACTAGAATAGAAATTACATTACTTAATTCAAAAGATGCAACTCGACCACTTATTCAACGGGAGTATGTTGACGGCTCAGTCGATCAGCAAAATGAAGAGATGATGCATTACAGTAATTAAATAGGCGGCAAGCCAGCCTCTTCCACTTCTTCAGCGGGTGATGCAAGGAATTGAAACTAACTAAGACTAAAACATGGCCAGTCTCTTCCACGGTCGTGGGAATTACAAGAGTTACATAAGAGTAGAAGAAATGCTAGCAGTACTACTGTTCAACTTACAATTGTGATATAGAGCCTGCCAAGCACCGCTTGATTAGAAACTATGCAATGCTGCAATAATGTAAATGACTCTCTTGTACTCTACTTGACTTCTTAGACTCAATCCCAACCCTAAGACGAACTCCTGCAAATCTGGTATAACTAAATAATTGACTGAAATTACGCAGACCAGCAACCAGTTCCTCAATAAAAAGCTCACGAAATGCTCAACTCTTCACCAAAAGTCACGAGATTAAATGCTAAAGACTCATGGGGGTATGGCACCCAAAAAACAATGATAAAACTAATGCAAAGAAGCCTAAATATTTCATGCACGAATCCCAATGCAAACTCAGGAAGGTGCTGCCCTCAAGGAAGTGCGATTTTGCATTATAAAATCCAACTCTTCATTAAAAAATCTGAAACTCAACACAAAGGGTCGCCCCTAGCAAGGAAACTCAATGAGCCAATACCCAGAACAATATGATTTTTATTTCCAAACTTATGAGTAAAAACATGAATCGGCTATATCAAAACATCAACTGCAAAAACTAACTTAAATGATAGAAAACCAACTACAATGCAAAATAGCTCAACTGAAATCAACCTCTCAACTAGTTTCTATCTTTCAAGCAAGAAGCTAAGCCAGCTAGGAGGTATGCATCCCTCGAAGCAAGTCTGACACCATTCCGACAACATAACAATACTGAAACATAAGATAGTGAACCCAAGAGACAACCTCTCCATATATAGCTTTTGAGAAGACTTTCTAGAAGCCTCTAGAGAAGTGCGCCCATTCCAAGAGTCAAACAAATTTCAAATTCCAAGTTGACTTTGATTCCTCCTCAATAGTGGTGTCCTTTTTCATGAAAGAATTATTTAATAAAATGAAATAATTCTTTTATCCCCAAGTTGGCGTCCACTTAAGTAAATCGTAATTTAAACTTTGGGAAATATTAATCTTACCTCCTAATGAGGCATCCACCCATGAAGACCACTTTTTAAACACAACATCAAGTTATGTCACTAGGCCAAGGTCATAATATTAAAATATAACATTCTTTGCTTAAAAATGACTTGTCTCACTAGAAGAAGCAACCAATGGCCAAATCAAACACTGCTAACTGACTGCTCGAAAAGGAAAGCCAAAAGTACTGATACCAACGAGGCCACTGCCAGAAATAGAATTTACTAAAAATCGTAAATTCAAGAAGTTGCTCAGAATAGCATGTCCGCCATACCGTTGCGAAGCTCTCAGAAAACCCAAAAAGAATCCCCAGTCAAAACCTCGGAAATCCCAGGGCAAACTTCTGAAAAAGCTAAACAACCACTGCCAGATAAGGAAACCCTAATTTCCACATCCGAGTAGCCTACGGGTCTCAGAAATAGGCTAACGGTCATCTCCAAGATCACTGTTGAGAGGGGGACATTACAGTGCGCCCTTCCCAAAATTGTTTGTCCACAAGCAACTATAAACCAAGATGCTGCAAAATCTCCTCATTCTCCCAAGTGGCATCCTCTAATGGCAAATTCTTCCATTTCACCAGGTATTCCCTGATTGTCCTTCTCCTCAAGGAACGTTCTCTGGAGTTGATAATCTCTTCAGGGACTAGCAGCAACTGCCCCTCCTCATCCAAAAGGGGTAAATTAGATGAAAAAACAATGTTATGTCCCAACGCCTTTTTGAGGCGAGACACATGAAAGACGTTGTGTACCTTGCTGCTAGTCGGTAATTCCAACTCATAGGCCACTGCTCCAATCCTTCTAGTGACTTTGAAGGGTCCATAGAAACGGGATTTGAGCTTCTCAGCTCCACTCCTTTTGAGAGTAGATTGTCGGTAAGGCTGAAGACGAAGATAAACCATGTCCCCCACCTTGAAGGAGCGCTCAATATGCCGCTGATCAGCGTACAACTTCTACTGATTTTGTGCTATTTGAATGTTGTTCTTCAATGATTTCAGAATATCCTGACTTTGCTACAACATATCTTTGGCCTGAGGGGCCTTGCTATCCCCAAACACAAAATCTGCAAAGTTGATAGCCTCATAACCATAGAGAGCTTTGAATGGTGACATCCTAATGGACATGTGATAGGATGAATTATAACAGTACTCCCCAAAATGAAGCCATCGGACCCAAGCCTTCTGCTGTTCTGAAACATAGTTCCAGAGATAACCCTCTAACCATTTGTTCACAATTTTTGTTTGACCATCGATTTGGGGGTGGTAGCTGGTGCTCGGAGTAAGCACTGTACCACTCATCCGAAAAACCTCTTGCCAAAAGGTGCTTAGGAACTTGTTGTCCCTATCACTCAAAATGTTTTTTGGCAACCCATGCAACCGAAACACCTCATGAAAAAACAACTCGGCTACCTGAGATGCTGTAAATGAACTAGTGATGGCAAAGAAATGAGCAAATTTTGTTAGTCTGTCTACCACCACGAAGATGCAATCCTTCCCTTGTGCCTTGGGCAACCCCGTGATGAAGTCCATAGAGATGCTTTCCCATTTTTTATTGGGAATGGGTAGGGGCTGCAACAACCCTGCGGGGTATGTGTGCTCATTCTTGTTCATTTGGCAAGTATGGCATTCTTTGATGTAACTCAAAACCTCGTTCTTCAACCCCTTTCATGAAAACCTTTCACGGATCTGTCGATAAGTTTTAAAGTAACCCTAGCGACCAGCAAGCGGAATATCATGGAAATTCTACAATATCTTCTTCTTGAGCTTAGAATCGGCCACCAAGAAGATCCTCTCTTTGTAGTGTATCAGCCCATCAACCACTTTGTACTTTTCATCTTGACAAGTACCTTCAATAATGTTGGTTGCAAACTGATTTTTGGCATAATCAGCAAGCAACAACTCTCTCCAATCAGCAGTAAGCTCACATAATGAGCTCAAATGAGGCCTACAAGACAAGGCATCTGCCACAACGTTATTCTTCCCTTTGACATACTCAATGTCGAAATCATAACCCTGTAGCTTACTCACCCACTTTTGTTGTCTTTCGTTCAAGTCCTTCTGATGCATGAAGTGTTTGAGACTGTTGTGATCAATCTTGACAACAAACTCACTCCCCACCAAGTATTGTCTAAACTTGGCTAATTCATTCATGATTGCAAGCATTTCCTTGTCATAGATCAAGAATGTTCTTTCAATGCCTCTTAACTTTATGCTTTCGAACACAATAGGGTGCTTTTCTTGCATCAAAACAGCACCAACTCCTTCTCCCGAAGCATCGCATTGCAACTCAAACGGTTTGGAAAAATCCGATATGGCCAAAACCGGACAAGAACTCATGATCCTCTTGAATTTATCAAAGACAACTTGTGCCTTTTTTGACCACAAGAATGTTCCCTTTTTGGTTAGATCAGTAAGAGGAGCAGCACTTTGAGAGTAACCCTTCACAAACCTCCTGTAAAAACCGCATAGGCCCAAGAATCCTCTCAAATGGGTTAGATTTTTGGATTTGGCCAATCCACGATAGCCCTGATCTTTTCTAGACCAACTCTAACTCCCTCTGCACTGATGATGTGGCCAAGGTAGAGTAACTCTCCCATACCAAATTCACACTTTGATTCTTTCGCAAAGAAACTTTATGTTTCAAGGATACTAAGCACTTCCTCCAAGTGCTTGAGGTGTTCCTCCCAAGTCTTGTTGTAAATGAGGATGTCATCAAAAAATATCAACACGAACTTCCTCAACTGCCTCTAAAAGGTTCTATTCATGCAAAACTGGAAAGTGGCAGGAGCATTAGTCAGCCCAAATGGCATGACTTAGAATTCAAAGTGACCATAGTGGCATCAGAATGTCATCTTCTCAACATCTAACCCCCTCATCCGAATCTAATAGTATCCTGACCTTAAGTCAATTTTTGAGAAAACCTTGGCACCATGCAACTCATCAATGAGCTCATCTATTCGGGGAATGGGATACCGATTCTTGATGGTGCTTTGGTTCAAGGCACGATAATCTACACACATATGGATGGTGCCATCCTTCTTCTTCACAAGGACAACTACTGAAGCGAAGGGACTTTTACTGTTGCGAATGAAACCCATCTCCAAAGTTCCTTAATGTTTTTCTCAATTTCATCTTTTTGTTTCTTCACATATCTGTATGGTGTTGTGATAACTGGTTTGGCCCCTTCCTTTTGTTCAATGAAATGCTCAAATCCCCTATCCGGAGGTGGTCCTGAAGGTAGATCAGCAAACACCTTACTTCTTTTCGTGAGCACAGATTGAATATCGGGTGGATAATCCCTCTTTGTTTCAACTGGACTAGCTGGAAGGACCATACACTCCGCAGCCCACTCAACTACATCATGTCGAATCAACCTTTCCATTCTCTTGAAGGAGACAATCCGAGGACCCCCATTTGACATTCCTGTTAGCACTACTTTCTTCCCATCGGATTGAAATTTGACCTCCATAGTTTGTAGGTTTAGAGAGATCTCTCCAAAAGATCACAGCCATTGAATGCCAACAACGGCATCCGTGTCTCCAATGCTAACAACATAGAAGTCGTCTTTGACTTCATGGTTACCCAACTGTAAGGACAAGTTGGTAACTTTTTGAGTGCAAGAGATGTGGAACCCATCAGCAACCATTACTTTGAAGCCTTCAAATTCTTCTGTCTTGAGTTCCTTTTTTGCCACCACTCCTTCATCAATGAAGTTGTGCGTTGCTCCCATATCAATCAAAGCAACCACACGATGCTTCCCAATCAAGCCACGAACCTTGAAAGACTCGTTCTTTTGGAAACTTGAGAGTTGGGCAAAGATGCCCTCACCCCCTTGCTCTTCTTCAACCTCCTCTAGCTCGCGTTTTTCATCACTTTCAGCAAACTCTAAGTGTTGCTCTAAGTGATCAGATTCTGATCCGTAATCAGAATAGGCCTCCATATGGTTAGAGCGGCCTCTTCCATAGCATTTGTGTCCCCTTGTCCAAGGTTCTTTGCATGTGTAACATTTCCCTTCCTTTCTAAGCTTTTCTCTAGCATCATCATCCAATCTAGGAGGAAATTTCTTATGCTGATTTGAAGGATGCCTTTTGTCTTGTCTATGAGGAAAAGACTTGGGCGGAAACTTAGGCCTAGGTGCAGACAGCTCCATGTTTCTAGCTTTCTTGATAGATTCTTCAAGACTTTGTGGGTCAAAAGCCTTTACCCGTCCCTTCAATGGTTCCATTAGACCTTCAGAAAACAACACCACTAATCTTCTTTCGGTGATGTTGGGCACCATCACAGAAAGCCTTTGGAAATCTCCAATTTATGATTCCAAAGAACCATGTTGTTTCAACTGAGCAAGCTCCCTGAATTTCACCTCAAGATCCTTAGTGTCAAATCTGTCAATCAGCTTGTTGGTGAATTCTTCATACGTTCTGATTAGGTTGTGGCCAAGGGTGACCAAACCATAATACCACCATTCATGGGCAGCACCTTCCAAGTGTAGGGTGGCAAATTTGATTGCGTCCTCTTCCACCATAGGTCTCAAGGATAAGTAATTATCCAGTTTTTGTACCCATGCTCTAGCTGTGCATGCATCAATTCCATCGAAATGAGCCAAGGACACCTTTTCGAGAGCTTGTTGGCAATCCGTTCTAGGACCCATAGGAGCTCTGTAGTCAGTTCTTCCACCATTCCTTCGGTTCCTTCGATTCATGAATTGATCAAAAGACCATTGTTCCCTAAGATCAGGAGGGAAGGAGGCATACTCCAAGTAGCCCTGTCTGGCATCATCTGCAAATTTTGTTGCAGCATCAACTTGATGTTCTTCTCTTTGCGTGAATGTTGGAAAAAGCGGCCTAGAGGCTGATCCTCTAGACGTGGCTTCATGTTGGCCAATGCTTCTGTCTCTCCCACTGCCATTGTTCTCATTAACTCCACTATTTTCACCGTTAGAGTTGTTTTGATTATGGGGCTGATTATCTGCAGCCTGCTAATCCATTCTTGCAAGTAAGCAGGCCAGCTGTCAATCATCTCGTCAAACTTCTTCTCCATTATGTCATCTCTCTCATTCGTGGGTTGTTTGTTGCTATCTTCCATCTCTGCAACTACTTTACCTCTGTCAATTGTTTGCCCTGTTTCTCTACGTGCCTCAGAAAAAGTATCTGCCTCTGGTGCACATGGAAACTGATATGGCGGATTTCCCGCCTGACTTCTGGTGTAGTATATGTGGGCTCTGTCACTCATCGGTAACTGAACTCAACTAAATCACAGGTTGGTAGAATCATGGCTCTGATACCACTGAAATATACTGGGCCAATTTTTTTCAACTTTTCCACAAATCAAACCACCCGTTAACGTTATGAAAACTTAATCCAACTGAAAGGGAACCCTTTCCTCTGATCAACCCAGATCCCAATGCGAGCAAGGTTGAGAGCATACTCGAAAGGGGATCATTAGCATAATTGAAACTGCTGGAAAGCAATAGAAAGAAGTTGCAATCACTCGACCACTTATTCAGCGGGAGCACTAGAATAGAAATTACATTACTTAATTCAAAAGATGCAACTCGACCACTTATTCAGCGGGAGTATGTTGACAGCTCAGTCAATCAGCAAAATGAAGAGATGATGCATTACAGTAATTAAATAGGCGGCAAGCCAGCCTCTTCCACTTCTTCAGCGGGTGATGCAAGGAATTGAAACTAAGTAAGACTAAAACGTGGCCAGTCTCTTCCACGGTCGTGAGAATTACAAGAGTTACATAAGAGTAGAAGAAATGCTGGCAGTACTACTGTTCAACTTACAATTGTGATATAGAGCCTGCCAAGCACCGCGTGATTAGAAACTATGCAATGCTGCAATAATGTAAATGACTCTCCTGTACTCTACTTGACTTCTTAGACTCAATCCCACCCCTAAGACGAACTCCTGCAAATCTGGTATAACTGAATAATTGACTGAAATTACGCAGACCAGCAACCAGTTCCTCACTAAAAAGCTCACGAAATGCTCAACTCTTCACCAAAAGTCACGAGATTAAATGCTAAAGACTCATGGGGGTATGGCACCCAAAAAACAATGATAAAACTAATGCAAAGAAGCCTAAATATTTCATGCACGAATCCCAATGCAAACTCAGGAAGGTGCTGCCCTCAAGGAAGTGCGATTTTGCATTATAAAATCCAACTCTTCATTAAAAAATCTGAAACTCAACACAAAGGGTCGCCCCTAGCAAGGAAACTCAATGAGCCAATACCCAGAACAATATGATTTTTATTTCCAAACTTATGAGTAAAAACATGAATCGGCTATATCAAAACATCAACTGCAAAAACTAACTTAAATGATAGAAAACCAACTACAATGCAAAATAGCTCAACTGAAATCAACCTCTCAACTAGTTTCTATCTTTCAAGCAAGAAGCTAAGCCAGCTAGGAGGTATGCATCCCTCGAAGCAAGTTTGACACCATTCCGGCAACATAACAATACTGAAACATAAGATAGTGAACCCAAGAGACAACCTCTCCATATATAGCTTTTGAGAAGACTTTCTAGAAGCCTCTAGAGAAGTGTGCCCATTCCAAGAGTCAAACAAATTTCAAATTCCAAATTGACTCTGATTCCTCCTCAATAGTGGCGTCCTTTTTCATGAAAGAATTATTTAATAAAATGAAATAATTCTTTTATCCCCAAGTTGGCATCCACTTAAGTAAATCGTAATTTAAACTTTGGGAGATATTAATCTTACCTCCTAATGAGGCATACACCCATGAAGACCACTTTTTAAACACAACATCAAGTTATGTCACTAGGCCAAGGTCATAATATTAAAATATAACATTCTTTGCTTAAAAATGACTTGTCTCACTAGAAGAAGCAACCAATGGCCAAATCAAACACTGCTAATTGACTACTCGAAGAGGAAAGCCAAAAGTACTGATACCAATAGGGCCACTCCCAGAAATAGAATTTACTAAAAATCGTAAATTCAAGAAGTTGCTCAGAATAGCATGCCCGCCATACTGTTGCAAAGCTCTCAGAAAACCCAGAAAGAATCCCCAGTCAGAACCTCGGAAATCCCAGGGCAAACTTTTGAAAAAGCTAAACAACCATTGCCAGATAAGGAAACCCTAATTTCCACATCCGAGTAGCCTACAGGTCTCAGAAATAGGCTAACGGTCATCTCCAAGATCGCTGTTGAGAGGGGGACATTACACTTTTGGTAGTGACTTCATGAAATGTCTACAATTTGTTCCTTTGTAGCAACATACTCCAACTTCACCTATTGATCAACCACTTGCTCTCTTAGGAAATGATATTTGATTGAAATGTGCTTCATTCTAGAGTGCATGATTGGGTTATTCGATATGTGAATTGCACTTGTATTATCACAAAAGATGAAAATGGGGTGCTCATACTCAACCTTGACATCCTTCAAGGTTTGCTTCATCCAAAGGACTTGAGTACAACAAGAAGTTGCTGCAATATATTCCACTTCTGCGATGGACAAGGAAACTTACTCTTGTTTCTTACTTAACCAAGATACAAGATTCTAGCCAAGAAAGAATGCACCTCCACTTGTGTTTTTACTATCATCAATATTGCTAGTCCAATCTGCATTTGTGTATGCTATGAGGGTGAAATCTTCACCTCTTGGATACCATAACCCAAAATCCATAGAGCCCTTTACATACTTGAATATTCTCTTCATTGTTTGCACATGCATTTCCTTTGGTGCTTCTTGAAACTGTGCCACCAAACCAACTGCTTGCATAATGTCAAGTCTTGTTCCTATCATATATAGAAACTTCCAATCATGGACCTATATAGAGTTTGGTTCGCCTTAGGAGATTCATCATCCTTGCTCAATTTGCATCCTGTAACCATGGGAATGCTCACTGGATTGCAATCTTCCATCCTAAATTTCTTCAACATTTTTTTAATATACTTGGTTTGTAAAACAAATATTCACTTATCTGATTGGGAAATTCTCAACCCCAGAAAGAAAGATAACTCACCAAGCATAGACATTTTGAACTCCTTTTGCATGTTCACTTGTAATTTCCCCATTTTTAGCACTACACTTTTCAGTGACTGTTAGCCTATTTTCGGATACCCGTAGGCTAGTCAGAGGCAAAATTAGGGTTTACAGCTACTTGGAGGTTTCTTTTGAGGATTCAGGGGCTTGCATGTTGGAGTTTTACAGTTCGGATTTTGGATTCCTTCTGGGTTTTCAGAGAGCTTCGCGACAGTGTGACATGCAACTGAATCAGAGAACTTTTCCAGACTTACTATTTTTAGTAAGTACAACGACTACTCGGATTATGGTAAAAATGAGTTTGGAACAACTTACTATTTTTAGCAATATGCTATTTTTAGCAGGGTTTCTACAGTTCAATGCAATGGCTATATCTGGCGGGTCAATTTGAGCAGTTTGGTCTCCAACACCTTTGGTGCTAATTTTGGCAGTGTTTCAGCAACTTGGTGTTATGGCTATTTCATGCAGGGCAGTACAGTCAGTTGGTCTCCAACATTTGAGGTGATTATTTTGATATTTGATGAGAATATTATTTTAAGTGAAATATTTAAAAAGCATGTTTGGACGCCTTGGAGAAATAAGTGGTTAATTATATTTATATTTCACTTTATTGTTTTGACGCCTAGCTTGAAGGAATTAAATCAGTTTAATAAAGTGTTTCACTTTATTATTATTTTGGACGCCATAATATACTTTATTGACATTTTAATAAAGTATAATGTTTCTTGGAGGAGGACGACTTGGAGAAATGAAATGCAAATGACACTAATGGGCATTGTGAATTTGAGTTTGGTTTTGGCGTCCATTTGGAGGGAGGTTGAATTTGAATTTGGAGCAGGAAATGTTATAAATAAGAGCATTGGGTTCTTAGTTCATTATCTCAAATATCTATAGTAAAGTTATGTTGCCGAAATGGTTAGTGAGCTAATTCGAGGGATGCATACCTCCTAGCTTTGGCTTGACTTTTTGCTTGAAAGATAGTAACTAGTTGAGATATTGTTGTTCTTAATCCTTGAGAACAGATTGAGCACATTGTAGTTGGGTTTTCTTGCATTTCTGTCAGTTTTTGGAGTTGCTGGTTTAGTATAGCTGAAAGTAGTTTTTGCTCACAAGTCTTAGAATAAATTTTATATTGTTCTGGGTAGTTTGCATATGTCATTGTCATCCTTGGGCGCCCCCTTTTGGAGAATTTCAGATATTATTATGCAGATTTGGATTTTATCTTGCTGAAGTCGCCCCTCTTGAGGCCGTACCACTTCATCTTGCCTGGTAAATGTTTAGAAAATTCATTGAGTAGTTGTTACCATTGTTTCTTGGTCATAACTTGGTCGCCATCTTCCTTGGAGTTCATTGCACTTAGTCTCATGTCATTTGGGGTGGTTTTGATGGAGTTATGATCATATTAGTGAGTCATAGAGTTGTTGATCTGCATTTTCTAGTTGTTGGTCTGTCATATTAGATCGTAAAAGTCTGTCATTTGAGTGGGGTTTTGGGTTGGAAAGTCATTTTGATGATAGGAGAGACTTATTCTATTATTGCAACATTGAGACAAATGAAATTCAATGATATTGGCAGAAGTTCTATCATATTGTAAGTTGAACAGTAGTACTGTTAGCATTCTTATTATCTTGCTTATTACACTGCTTTCCCACTCTTGTGGAAGAGACTGATCATGCTCAGTCTACATTATATTGCATTTACATATTGTTGATCGGCTGAGCCGTCAACATACTCTCGCTGAAGAAGTGGTCGAGTTGCATATTTACTTTCAGCATCGTACTTTCTATTTCCAGTCCTCTCGTTGAATAAGTGGTTGAGTTGATTGTTACTTTCAGCAATGTAATTTCTATCTTCAGTCCTCCCGCTGAATAAGTGGTTGAGTTGATTGTTATTTCCTCTCATTGTACTTTCCAACAGTTTCAGATTCATGCTAACGATTCCCTTTCGAGTATGCTCTCACCTTGCCCATACTGGGATCTGGGTTGATCAGAAAAGAAAGGGTCCCCTTCAGTTGGTTTATGGTTTCACTAATGTTAACGAGTGAAATTAATGTGATAAAACTTGAAAAAAATTGGCTAGCACATTTCATCACTGCAAACTCGACACAGCTTGTCATTGCTACCTCCAAAAATAATTTCATCCACATAAACTACAACAATCAACTAATGATCACCTTTAGTTTTAATGTATAGATTGTTGATAAGTAGGAGGTATTTTTCACAATGTGTCAAATTATGATATTGCTATTAAGATTCAAATATGTAGTTTTCAAGTCAAACTCATTGACCCATGTTTCATGAGTAGTGGTTCACATGAACCCATATCTCATGAGTATGAATGGTCCACTCAACACTCATTGCATCTAGGTGATACTCACAAAGGTAAAGCATTGGGCCTTCTAGGAAGATCACCCATCCCAGTACTACCACGCACTTAACCATGGAGTTTCCCCCAAGGTTAAACCCACTTAGCTTGCTACCCCATTTGCAAAACCTTCAACAAGTGTTGTGCCTTATGAATCATTCATTATAGAGCCCCTTTAGCTCATCAATTGATAAGTAGGAGGTATTTTCCACAGTCTGTCAAATTTATGATATTGCTATCAAGATTCAACTGTGTGGTTTTCGAGTCAAACTCATTGACCCATGTTTCATGAGTAGTGGTTCACATGAACCCATCTCTCATGAGTATGAATGGTCCACTCAACACTCATTGCATCTAGGTGATGCTCACAGAGGTGAAGCATTGGGCCTTCCCAGGAGGTCACCCATCCCTGTACTACTCCAACTCAAGTGCGCTTAACACTCAACACTTATTGAATCATGATAGCAATATCATAGTATAGATTGTTGTCAGTAATACCCTTTTTGAAGCCCTACTGTTGTAGATACTTGTCATATCTTGAGTACCAAGCCCTACGGGCTTGTTTCAGCCCATAAAGCTCCTTCTTTAACCTTCATACATAGTCCTCATTCTTTGATAGAAGAAGCCCTTCTAGTTGTTCAATATACACTTCTTCCAAGTTTCCATTAAGAAAAGCTGATTTGACATCCATTTGATAGACTTTGAAGTTCTTGAAACAAGCAAATACTAAAAACAACCTTATAGCCTCCATACGAGCAACAGGGGCAAAAGTTTCTTCGAAATCAATTCCTTCGACTTGAGCATATCCCTTGCATACTAATCTTGCCTTGTTCCTCACAACTTGGCCATCCTCATTCAACTGTTCCTGAATACCCACTTAGTGCCAATCACATTTTTATCCTTAGGTCTTGGGACAAGTTCCCAAGTTCAATTCTTCTCGATTTGATTCAACTCTTCTTCCATAGCCTTTATCCAATGCTTGTCTTCACTTGCTTCTATAAAATTCTTCAGTTCCATTTTAGAGAGCACGCACAAGTTTGCATGTTCGAATGTACTGGCTACTCTCCTCCATGTTTGAATTTTTGTATCTCTATCACCAATAATTAGATTTGGATTTCTTTGTTCAACTTCTCCATTTTCAACCTTTTCCTCTACTTCTTCTTTAACATTATCTTCTTGATGATCAACTTCTTGTGCTATTTCCTTTTGGTGTCTTTCTTCATCAACTCTCACATTTGCACTTTCAACAATTTTGTGCAATATTTTGTTATAGCATCTATAGGCCTTGCTTCTCGTAGAATATTTGTAATGTCCCCAAAGCTGTAACCTCGAAACATAAGTATTTAAATACAAATAAAATAAATATCAGAAACTTAAATATAAATAATCACAATTTAAATATTATTATAAGTACAATTATCGGAGATAATATTATTATTATGACTATGGAATACAATATTATAAATATTAAAATATTAATAAATAAATGTAACTATACATGAATATAAAAATTTGTTATTACTATCATAGTAAGTAAAGACTAATATAAAAAAAAAGAAACAAAAACAAATATATAAATCCAAAAGTCAAAAATACCAAGATTGTAGGACAGCAGTGGTATTTCATAACCCTTGGATTAGTTCCCAAAAGGCAGCGATACAAAAGACATGACTATTCAATGGCTGCCAACGTGGAAGGGATGCAACCCTTCATCCAACCAAACGGGTATTTAAATCCACAAGCAGCCAAAAGAAAGGCATCGAATGGGAAATAAGAAGGAAAGGGGAGAGAGCAGCCAAATAAGACAAAACTTGTCTTACTCAAAACAGAGATACTTGTCTTACTTACGTAAAAGGAAGAAAGGCATCAATAAAAGGAAGTTCTAGAGATCGATGGCTGGATAGAGATAAAAAATGGTGGCTAGAAATAAGTAAACATGGCTGGGAATAAAGGAACTACTGTAGATTGTAAATGGAAATTAGTTGGAAATAATATATATATATATATATAGAATATATAAATTATAAAATCATATGTATATATATATATAGAGAGAGAGAGAGATGATATATGTATAGTATAAGGTTGAAGGAGGCAAGTAGGGAATCAGAAAACGTGGAGAGATACAGCAACTCAGGTGATGTACTCACTTAGCAATAATATTTAGCATATTTTGAATATAAGAAACAAATATTGCTAATCTGATTATTGGTGTAATGCTTTCTTTAGTATTATCATGATGATAATGATGTTGATATTAACTTAAAGAATCAGTAAAAAATGCAAATGTATTTGATTGCTAAAAGATTGTCTTCTGAGTGTTTGCAAGCCTACTAGGGAGGAAGGGCTTGAGAAAAGTGGTGCCTAGAAACCCCACTTAATAATCTGTTGCGGCCATGGAGGGGTGGGGGTCCCACTTAACAATCCGTTGCGGCCATGGAGGGGTGGTAGGCTCGGAACCACTTATAAGCTCCGTTGGCTTCCCCTAGTAGGTTAAGTGTCTTCCGAGGTGATGGCACGGGTAGAGAAAGCAAGTACAAGTGTTTCCTCTAAGCACGCCACTCTGAGACGTTCATGCCACTCAGGGCCAAGGGGTGGGTTGTTCTGATAGGATGCTTGTGCTCTTGGGCTTAGATGGATAGCTTCGAGCGGATCTACCCATGCCACTCCTCATATGTCTTTATTATTGATTTGTGATTATGTTTATATTTGGATATCTAGATATTAATGCTAACAGATATATGTACATGTGGAAATATTAAATGCATATTTCAATCCAAGATTACTTAGTCAAAGAGAACATTCATTTGAAAAAGAAGAAACCCTAAATCTAATCAACAAGCGAATTCTAGGGCAACCAGGTATGGGATATTACAATATCCAAGAAAGATACCCTAATCACATCTAGAATCAAACTTTCTCAAGTCTTCATCATCTCGCCGAACATAACATTTTCTTTTGAACACTTTGAATTACTTTATTGATGCAAGCCTTCCCTTCCAAAGTTCATATGGTGTTTTACTATCATTCACCCTTTGTGCTCGGTTCAAGATGTAGATTGTTGTATGCATTGCTTCTCTCTAAAAGGTGTCAAAAAGCTTAGACTCATTCAACATGGCTCTTACCATTCCTTGAATTGTTCTATTTTTCCTCTCAACAACTCCATTTTGTTTTGGAGTTCTTGCAGCTGAATATTGTCTTCTAATTCCATGTTGTTCACAAAAACTTTCAAATTCATTTGATGTGAACTCTCCTCTATTTGATCTTAGACATTTTATTCTTAACCCAGTTTCATTCTCTACAAAGGCTTTAAATGCCTTAAATCTCTCAAAGGCTTCATATTTTTCTTTTAGAAATGTAACCCAAGTCATCCTTGAATAATCATCAATTTATAACATGAAATAACTCTCACCTTGCAAGTTTGTTGTCCTTGCTAGCCCACATAAGTCAGTATGTATTAGCTTCAAGGGCTTTGATGTAGAATACTCCTTTGATTTGAAACTTGTTCTTGTTTGCTTTCCAACTTGGCACTGTTTGCAAATCATATGAGACGGCTTTGCTATCTTCGACATGTCCCTTACGGCTTGTTTATGGCTGATCTTCACAGTGTTATCGAAGTTCAAATGTCCCATCCTTTTGTGCCACAACCAACTCTCATATTCTTGTGACATGCATTACTTTTCTCCTTTGACTTCACTAAGAGTATAGAGATTGTTTGCAATTCTATTAGCATTAGCAACAAGTTTCCTTTTTCTTATTTTTTTGATTTCACAACCACTTGGATAAAATGTGAGAGTGTGCCCTTGATCACACAATTGACTCACACTTGTAAAATTGTGCTTCAAGCCTTCAACCCTTCGACATATAATACATTTTCAGTCTTTGTCTTTCCACCGTCGAAACTAAGAGTGCCTTTTCCAATGATACTTGTTGTAGCATTATCTCCAAATTTTACAATGCCTCCATTTATTTCCTTCAAAGTGAGGAACTTGCTTTTATCCCCTATCATGTGTCACTAACAACCACTGTCAATGTACCACCGATTTTCTTCATTTTGCACATCGAAGGTTGCTTGTACTAGCATGGACTTCTCCCTCATTTCAAGCTCCTTTTTCCAAACTTTTGTAGGTTCCTCTTTTGACTTGTCAAGAATATCCTCCTTGTTTTGTTTTGGAGGTTTAGTAAAGTCACTTCTACAAGAACACGTTGTATGACCAAAATTATTGCACTTGTAGCACATGATGTTGTAGTCCATTAGAGGATCAAATGGATTATAGTTCCCTTTAGGAAACCCAAATCCCTCCTTGCATGAGCCCTACAATCCACTGCCTTATGACCAAACTTATTGCAAAAGAAACAATAACCATAAAATGAATGTTGGAACTTGTTCATTTGCAGTTGTCTTTCAGGAAATGTTATGTCCCCGATTTAGCCCTATGCTCTTCAATTGGTTTTAACCTATTTTTGGAAACTCGTAGGCTAAGCAGAATTGGCAATTAGGGTTTCCTATTTTTTAGGAGGTTTCGATGCAGTTTTGAGGGCATGCATGCGAGAGTTTTTGATGCATGTATGATGGAGCTTTCTGGGTTTTTGGAGAGCTTCAGAATGGTGTAACATGCATCTCCATCTGACAACCTTTTCAAACACTTACTATTTATAGTAAGTCATGTTGGCTTCTCAGTTTGTCTTCAAAAGGCGTTTGGAAACACTTACTATTTATAGCATAGTAACGAGACTCGGACTCGGCTCAGACTCGGCTAGGGTGACTCGACTCGGGACTCGGGACTCGGACTCGGCGCAGACTCGGCAAAATGAAAAAAAGTTGAAAAAACCCTAAAAATTTAGAGATTTTTAAGAATTTAAAACTTGTTTCAAGCACCCTTTATTGAATACAATACAAATAAAAGCAAATTTGATCACATACACAAGTATACAACGATCACATAAGTATAAAGTACACAAATTGTAGTTGCGCCGCTGAAGGAAATAACATACTTAGATATATAAAATTAGTCAAATGTATAAAAAACTCATGGAATATAAATCCATAACATCAAATGTTCCATACAAATATGAAATATCAAAACAATAGCTATAAGTCTATGACTCTATGGCATAGTGGAGCCAACATCTTTCCTACGAAGGCATCTAAGGATCCTGGATGATGAAAAGTTACATAAGTATTGTAAAATGAAAAGTTTTAAGTTTTTAACTTTAAATTTGAATTTGATAATGAGATACATCTAGATTCTAAAATAATACAATTTAAATATAAATTTGAGAACAATTAAACGAAAAAAGAATTACCTGGCTACATGGAAGGGAATGGTGCAGTAGTACCAAAAGTCTACAATTGTTTTTTTTGTTGCATCATGTGCGTCCTTGTTCCAACCCATGCTCTCAAGCGACGGTTGAGAACCAGGAGTAGTGCATGGTACAAAATATGAGTCCATGACATCAAATGTTCCAAACAAATATGAAATATCAAAACAATAACTACAAGTCTATGGCTCAAAGGAGTTTGCATCCTTCCTACGAAGGCATCTTAGGTGGGTCATAGATGATGTAGCAATTGCAACCATAGTCTCTGCTTGTGACTCCATGCCACCCTCTCCAACATTAGTTTTGGATGTGTTTGCTCATGCTTTAGCCTCCTCCTCTGCCATGGCTATAGCCTCAATCTCTCTATCTACCCAGTCAACCCAATCAAGGTCCTCATCACTAGCACAAGTATACATCGATCATATAAGTATAACTATAAACACAAATTGTAGCTGAGTTGCTCAAGAAAATAACACACTTAGATATATAGTCAAAGACTCAAATGTATACAAAACTCATGGAATATGAAATCCATGACATCAAATGTTCCAAACAAATATGACACTAGCACAGTTAGATATATAGTCAAAGACTCGAATGTATACAAAACTCATGGAATATGAAATCTATGACATATCAAAAGATTCAAAACAATAACTAGAAGTCTATGGCTCAAAGGAGCCTGCATCTTTCCTATGAATGTGTCTAAGATAGGTCCTAGATGATGTAGTAGCCATAATCTCAAGTATCAGGGAAATTGCCCTGATGGGGTTGAGAGGTAGTGCCCTTTTTGGGGGTTTAGGCGTAGTGTCTCTAGTGGGGTCAAGGGTCAACGCCCCTCGTGGGGGTTTGGGGGCAGTTCCCCCAATGGGGTCAAGAGTGCCCCTTGCGGGGGTCTAGAGGCAATGCCCCCAGCGGGGTCGAGGGGCAGCGCCCCCTCGCAGGGTCCCGAGGCAGCACCCAAGCCCAAATTAAGACCTCCAAAACCATACAAACCTCCATGGCGTACATCATTTTGCATTCACAATAAGTAAATAAATTTTTTTAAAAAAATCAAATTTCATGTATTTTTTTGCACTTTCAAACCTTGCCTTTTGTCGAGTCCTGCTGATGGGACTCGCCTGGACTCGGCGAGTTTGGCGAGTCTACCAGACTCGGCAAGTCCAGCCAGGACTCAGTAGGACTCGGCCGAGTCTGAGCCCGAGCCCCCAGGACTCGGCCAAGGTGACTCAACTCGGGACTCGCCGAGTCCTGGCAAGTCTGGGCGAGTCTCGTAACTTTATAGTAAGTTATGATACTGCTCAGTTGGTGTTCAGAAGAAGTTTTGCAAACTTACTATTTATAGCAATTTGCTATTTTTGGTAAGTCTATCTTTTAGCAGTATCATTACAACTCAATCATTTGCAGTTCAGTGTGGTTGATTAGTTTGGCTTTCTGATGGTTTTGAAGTTAACTTACTATTTTTGGCATTCACTATTTAGTTAAGTCCATTTATGGCAGTGGCATCATCATCAGCTTGGTTTAGCTTGGCAAACCAGTTTGTCAGTTGCAGCTTGGGCGTTGCTCTTGGCTACCTCTTTGGAGTAAGTTCTATACTTAGTCAATTTTTTGTTCTGAAATTGTACCCCATGCCTAGGCTTGATGACTTCAAGTCATTTTTAAAAAGGGGACATAAAGAGGTTGATTTGAGCATTTAATATTTATATTAAATGTTTTATTGTGCAACTTAAAGGTGGACGCCTAGAGGATGATAAGTAATATTTTATTAATTCTAATAAAGTAAATGCTTGAGAGGTGGCATCCCTTGGAGGAAATTGAAGAGTTTCTTGGGGGAGTTTCAAGTTGATTCATTTTCTAGCTGAAGAGTCTATTTATTGATGCATTGCTCATTCAATCTCATTTTTGGAAAATATTGTAAAGTTATCTTGTTGGTTTGAAATCTAGAATTCGGCTAAGGGAAAGCTTAGCAAATTTACTCCATTCTTCGGGCCTGAAACTATGGTTCCCTAGATGGTGATTTGAGAGTGTACTTCATCCAGAAGTACATATTAAGCATTACTGTGAAGTTTTGGTAAGATATTTCCAGTTTTCATGTTGCTGGTTATTATTTGGCTGAAGCAGATTTTCATATACAGCTTTTGGTATGATTTTTATTTGCTTTTGGATATTGAAGCAATGGATTTCTATGGCATGGGCGCCCCTTTCCATGAGATTTCAGATTTTAATTTGAAGTTTCCGATTTTTAAATGAAGTTCACCCCTTTTTGAGGTTGTATCTTGCCCGGGGCTGCCTTGGAGTTCGTGTTTAATTATTTGGAGAGCTTTTGATACAGTTTTCGTGTTGGACATTGGGCGCCATCCTCCTAGAAAGCTTTTGCAATTTATTTCAGGTCATTCGGAGGAGTTTTGAGGATGCAATGAACATTTTGGTGATAGCATAGTTGTTGGTAATGCTTTTTCAGATTGCTGTTTTTTATATCAAACTTATTTCAATTTCTGATTTTGGTTTCTATCTTCAATAATTGAGAGATTATCAAGTGGGAGATCATCTATTTCATTGTGCTTTGTAAAGATTGTAATAACACTTGAAAATTGCAGTTGTTTTTCATTGTAAGACTGTAAATAGTAGTACCGTTTCAGTCATTTAACTTGCTGCATATTTTAGTGTTAATTTTCACATATTTGTAACCCCTGGATGGTTTACCGCTAGTGTGGAGAAAGAACAAACTAATCTCTCATTTATCACCCACTGAAAAGTGGCGAATTCCCACTATTGAGTGGATGCCTACCGAAATGAATGAATTAGTTTGAAATTGTAATGCTCTTTCCCCCCACTAATTTAAATGGTAGCGTGGAATCTCTCATGGCTGGTTCACCGCCTCTTTCTGTTTTCAGTTGTATTTACTTTCAGTTATAATTCAGTTTCCTCCGCCATATGTTAGCACCTCACCCACACTGGGTCTTGTGTGCACATTCTTGGCGTTGAGTGTTTTTCATTTGGTTCTCTTTTGAAGCTAACGCTAATCAATTGGTGTAGTGTTGGTTTGTGTTGTGATAATTCAAGGAAAAAATTGGTTGGCACATTTCAGGAAATGGTCTCTTGAATCCTTCATTGTTGCCTTTGTGGGGAATGCTGATTTTCTGAGTAATATTACTCTCTCTTCTTTGAACTATCACCATTGATGAAGCCTTTGAGCACATTTGCATAACTTTTGGACTTTACTTCATTTGTTTTATTTGGTAACTATTTAGCATTAGAGCTTGAGCCTTCTTTGATTGTCTTTTGTTTTTCTTCAAAACCAAGACTTGCCTTGATAAAAGGTGACCTTTGGGAGTTTATAATATCTTCCAGAATTTCAAAGCTCTTTTCGAACTTCATGCTTCAATTTAATTGATTATTCAATTTTTCCAACTCCTTCCTTAAGGAAACAACTTCAAGCTCCAACTTCTCACACTCCAATTCCTTTACCTTCAATTGATCTCTTACAACTTCTTCAATTCGTTTTGCTTCCTCAATTGAATCTTCAGATTCATGATCATAATTTCCAATTCTTCAAGACTTTGAGATGATTTCACTTTAGTTCCGCTATCCTCTTGAAGTCGTGACTTTAGTCTTGAATTTCTTTTTTTGAGCTTCTCGATCTTATTATAGGAAAATTGGAGTTCCTTCTCAAGATCCTCTTCTTCATCATCTTCAGTGTGTTCTTTCAAATCTCTTTCTTCTTTCCTTTTGTCTTCATCCTCCTTTACCTCCATCGCCATACAAAGTATCTCCTCTCTATCGCTATTGAAGAAGCTTCCATTGCTTTCTTCAGATTAGCTACTTGTTTCTTGAATGTTGAGACTCTTTTCCTACCTTAGAAGTTCTTCTTTTCTTGCTTCCCTCATGCGCTCTTTTTCTTGTTATGATAATATTTCCTTCCTTTCCTTTTGTAGTATTCTTCTTCCTCTTCACTACTTTCACTCTCAACCTATGGACATTTAGAAGCAAAATGATCTATTCTAAACAATTGAAACATTTAAGAGTAGAATTACCTTTATGTTTCCGAGATCTTTTCTTGTGCTTTCTTACAAAGTGTGCTTCTTCATCACTTCAACTTTCACTTTATATATATCCTTTGTTCTTCGTCTTCTTGGATGAATTGAAGGTTGCTTCCCGTTTTGATGGCTTCTCCTCCTCCATCCTCATTTCGTAGACCGTGAGGATCCCATGCAACTCATCCATCATCAAGGTGTCTAGATATTTCATTTCCTCGATGGCAAAAACTTTCACATCAAATCTCATGGAGAGAGATCTTAAAATCTTTTGCACAATTATTGCATCCTCAATCTTCTCTCCAAGACCACGGATAATGTTGACACTTTCATCCACACAAAGTAGATAAGCAACGATATTTTCTTTGTCCTTCATCTTCAAACTCTCAAATTGTCTCCTGTGGGTTTGAAGCTTGGCCTTCTTAACCTTGTCGTCTCTTTCATATATATTTTTCAATTTATCTCACATGTCCTTAGCTGATTTGTAGTGCCATAACCTTCACAAATTAAGATTTGGATAATCCACACAAGATTGCATTTTTGGTTTTTGCATTGTTCTCACTCGCCTTCTTTTCAGCTTGGTCCATTATTTGGGTTGTAGGAAGAGTATAACCAACTTCAACGGATCGCCAAATATCATATCCAAGAGCACTCAAGTAAATCTCCATCCTTATGCTCCAAAAAGCATAATTTGGTCCATCAAACAGTGGTGCCCTATTTGAGGAAAATCCATATCCTTCGGCCATGTGTGCTTCCACGATCTACCTTCGAGCAATTAAGCTCTTTCTGAAGGAACCCGCTCTGATACCAATTAATGAAACACACACTTATACTAAGAGGGGGGCTGAATCAGTATAGATCAAAACTTTACTTTTCATAACTTAAATAATCATAGCAATATTACTTCAAAACTTAATCACCCATACCAATACCATACATGCAAGATCTAGCAATTAAGCACACACATAAGACACACAATTTTACATGGAAACCCTTACGGGAGAAAACCACGGAAAAATATTGCGTGTATTAATCTTCGTACAAATTTCGTAGGCAACAACCCACTAGAGACTCTGATCCTCACAACTGAGCACCAACCCAACAAGAGACACCAATCTCTTCCAATAAGAGGCCCCAACCTCTCGATCTCCTCAAATAGGAGGCTCCAACCTCCACAACAACAATATAATAATTTTATTTGCAACTTCTTAGATCTGCCCTCTCAACTGCTTGCAAATCTGTCATACATCTACTCATAAATCTGCAATATAGTCTTCAATAACATTGCTCATAAAAACACCATCTTGCTTTTATTTTTATTTTCTTCACCAAATTGCTGCTATAAATCTGCTCGCATATGCCTCATAAATTTTCTCAAATAGCTTTTTATTTCTGCTCTTCATATGAATAATATTCCCTTGAATTGATTACATTTGTCTCTCCTTCAAACTTCTATTTATACAGACTCTTCACCCAAGAGGGGTGACTCTCCAAGGGGGTCAGCCAGGCATTATTTAATAATAATTTATTTTATTTTATTTTTAATTTCATTTGCCAGTTTGGGTGCACCACTCTAGGGGGTCATCCCACTTTGGGAGGTCCTCAAAAATTATTTTATTTTAATTACATAACCCTAAGTTTGGGACGGCACCAAGAGGAGGTTGTCCCAATTTTTTATATTATTTTTACTTTATTAAACACCCCTCTAGTAGGACACTAGACATGGGTCGGCCTTTGACATCAATGACAACAATATTTCCAACAGAAGACAACAAAACATCAATAGATTAGAAAAGCAATTTGACCTTGGAAAAAAAGCAATGTCAACGTCTAGTAAGACCCAAGGAGCTAATCCACTCAAGGAACAAATTGCGAAAAAAGAATACCTCCCACAAGAAAAGAAAAACCACCCCTATAGATCTAAGGTCTAAAGATGAAAGATACCCTCTCAATTTTTTTGATTTTTAATATCAAATACAATGCAACCATGCACTCGTTAAGGTTAGCTCCAAAACCAAAATGATGCGGAATAGTAACTCTAACCAAGAATGTGCCCTAAGACCCGATGAGGGAGGAAGGGCGAGCATATGGTCAGAGGATCCCTAGGATCTAATTAACTCAATAACTGAACTGATTACAATTGAGAGAGAAGAATTAAACTCAACGCCAAGAATGTTCACCAAGATCCTTGGAAGGCGAGGTGATAGCATATGGCGGAGTACTAATTACAAAACTGAAAGAACTTAGGCGGATAACCAGCCATGAGAGATTTTCCACACTTCCACTAAAACAGTGGGGAGAATGAAATTACAATTTAAACAATTCATCCGTTGCGGCGGGCATCCACTAAAGAGTGGGGATTCACCACTTGACAGTGGGTACAAAGATAGATTTAACCATTCATTCTCCACACTGGCGGTATACCATCCAGGGGTGCTTAATGTGAAATTAAATGAAATAATTGCAGCAATAAAGGACTGGAACAGTACTACTATTTACAGTCTTACAAAATGAAGAAGAGCTGCAAAATTACATTAGAATTACAATAGCTTCGAAGCACATTGAAATCGGATGATCCCACAATAGATATCTATATAACTTATTGAAGAAAGAACTGAAAACTCAAACTAAAACAAGTTTGATATGAATATCTGCAAATTGAAAATCTGGAATCAATTGCAGCAACTTCTAGGAGTAAAGGCGCCCCTGTTCAAACACAAAAACTGCACCTGTCTCCATATTTATTAATGCACGAATTCCAATGTCATTCTGGAAATGTACGGCCTTCAAGAGGGACGATTTTCTCTTTAAAAATCACAAACACATTAATAAAATCTGAAACCTCTTGGAGAGGGTTGCCCAAGGCTTAGAAACACATAGATAAAATACCCATAACAGAAATAAATTCATGAAGAGAGCTGCAAGCAAAATTACCAATCAGCCATGTCTGCACGAGCAACTCCAGAATTGTCAAAACTCCAAAAATCTTCAACTACAAGGCTCAATCTACTAGTCTGGATGAGAAGCAACAATAATACCAACTAGGTGTTGTCTTTCAAACACGAAATTGGATTTGAACTAGGAGGTAAGCATCCCTCAAAGTAAAAACCAAGTTGTCATTTCGATAACATAACAATAGCATAAACATTCAATCCCCAAAGCTGGAGGAAAGCTTCACTTTTATAGAAATAGTGATGACTCTTCATATTCCAAGAATGGGACACCCAACAGCCATTTGAAATATTTTCAAATTCAAAAATAATAAAACTCCTCCAAAGTGGCGTCCAACTTCAAGGCATTAGAAAGCTTTTATTAAATGTTTTAATTACTCCTTAATGAAGGCGTCCCCCTTCATGACCACCTTTTAAACACAACTTGAAGTTATTTCACTAGGCCAAGGGGGTCAACTGAATAATGTAACATTAATGCCTTTAATTCAACTTTTCACCAAATAGAGTTTTTAAAGCTAGAACTGAAAAACACCTTATTGCCCCAACTGAAGAGAAAACTAACTGAACTGTTGACAACCGAGATACTACCAAAAATAGAACTTACTATAAATAGTAAATTCAAAGAAATGCCAACAAAACCTCCAACAAGGGAAATCCTTAATTTGCACTTCTGATCAGCCTACGAATTTTCGGAAATAGGCTATCCGTCACAGAAGAGCGTATGGCCAAAATGGGGACATTACAAAAGATACTCTTGAGGTAAAGAGGCTAGATTGCAAATTTGGCTTAAACAATACATCTAAGTACTCTCTCTTTGTACTAGATTCTACGCTAAAGCACAATCATCTAAACCCTCTCAACCCAAGCCTTGTCACTAGATCCCAAGCTAGGGCCCCAAATCCCTAAGCCATAAAACACTACGAGCTTTATCATTGTCTTGAAGAGGCACATCTTTGAAGGGATATCCTAGAAATGTACCTAAAAGCATTAATGTTCGAGACCATAGAGTGAGACATATTGCTTGCAATGACAAGACTAGGAAGGTCACAAAGAAAGAAATGGGCCAAAGAACTGAACTCTCAAATAAAGTATAAGAAGTGGTGATCTCCATTGGCCCCTTTGTAGAAGAAATAGAACCCAAAAAGAGCATCTTTGGTGGTGTTGAAGTGTAATGTCCCGAACAATATTTTTTTTGAACTTTTATAAATATTTGATGAAATGCATAAATCATCACACTTTCTAATCACCGAGATCCCGATGTGGGCAAGGTGAGAGCATACAGTGGTTTAGGACACTAACTTTCTAGAGGCAAGCTGCACAAATCTAAAATGAATACAACAACTATAAATGAAATTGATAAACTATTGTCGTGGCAGCACAACCTTCAAGACTTACAAATCAATTCATAACTATGGTGAATCATCCAATTTTACAAAATATCATGAATACTGAAATTCACAATATGTTGAAACCCTTCTGTAATTAACACAACCAACATTGAAATGTTTGAAATAAACAGAAATGATTGAGGATCAAATTGGAATAGTTGAAAAAACTAGATGGCTGCTCAAGCTAATTGCTCACAAGTTTAAGCATCTGGCTAGAATATATGATTGAATTTGGACAGAACATTGACTGAGTGTTGCAACAAGCAATTAGAACAGTCATAGGTATTCCTACAGCAGTTATATATGTTTAAAATTCTTCTATTCAAAATGTATACATCAGCATTAAGGCGAATGTAACAATCTGAAATGAATAACATTACCTAGCAAAGATATTTCAAGCACATCGATCTGTATAGTTACTAAATATCAATCAATACAGCCCTTTAAACCCAGCTGCAGCACTTAACAAATAATTCCAGCAGGTATGACCAAAAGAGCGGCCTGATAAATGCCCATAAAGTAGCTGCGATCAGCAATGTGATGAAACCAATTGCAAAATCATACGAAAAGTACCTTAATTAGATTGCAATCTAACCCTTGAGAGGTGCAGGTACTGTTGAAGACTATATGGTATGAAAAATGCATTCATTCTTAGCCATGACTCCCTTATGACTTAAATGACCCCCAACAATGATGTTTGGCCCACAAGAAAGGGTACAATTTTGACTGCAAAGAGTATGACAAACAAATGGAACTGTAAGAACCTCTATGAACAGTGACCAACAAGAAGAATGAATGCATACAGCTCCTTCACACTGAGATTATCAATAAGATTTGCATGCAAATATCCTTCAAATCTGAAACTAAACCAATATCTGAATACAATACTGCAACTAGTGAATACAATAAACTCCACAATCAAATAATTGGAAATTGCAAGCATTTGGCACTAATAAACCTTCAAATTTGGAAACTCCAAACTTTTCAACACACCAATGACCATTGAATGGAATCACTCCATTGGAGATGAGAGTTTTCGTCCCCAAATCCAATCTTACAGCGCACAAGTAATTCCTAGATGTAATTATTCAAATTAATAGGAGGGTTTTCATCCTTGAATCCATTTTACCAAAGGGTTTTCGCCCTTGGGAAAGAAGATGAACACAAGGGTTCAATCTCAAAAATGAGGGTTTGTTCTCAAACAATGGATGATCCCTCACTCTACCTAGTTCCTTCTTTTATAACCTTTTGAGGGGAATAATATTTTTTCTTTCTTTTTCCCTTTTCCCTCCACAATTCAATTTAAGAAGTGTTTTGAAAAACCTTTTAAATAAACATTTTTTTTCAGCCCCTAATCCAAGTGACACTTTATAAAAAAACTTTTTTATAATAAAATATAAGTTGTATTTTTATAAATATAACATAGAGTTACTTCTTGGGCAACTTAGTTAATTATAAAATTATTTCCTTAGCTCAAAAAGGGGACATCATATTCCGCCCTTCCTAGAATTGCTTGTCCTCAAGCAATGTTGATTCAACTCTTTAACCACTTCAGATTGAACCTTTCTGCAAATACCAGGATCCTAAACCAACCTTGGAAATTTTCAATTCCTAGATCTCAATGCTTCGTGTGAAGCAATTGGCTTCTGTTGTGCTTCTCTGATATATTTAGGAGTTGGAAGCCCTACACCAAGTGATAATTCTTCAACTATCTCAATGAGTGAATCATCTACATTCTCCCCTATGATAGTTGAATCATGAACCAACTAGGATCTAAAAAAGAGTAAAAATCATCCCAGTCTTCAGCTTGGACATCAATTCCCTATTTAGACTGTTCCTTGTGTTAGCCTGACTCTATGGAATTGACCTCTGAAGCCATTATTTTTATTTCCATCCAATTGTGACATCCTCAAGTTGCTTTCCTTGTTGATCCACAATTCCCTACAAAACTTTCTCCATTATGCCCAACCCTCCCAACCCTATACTTGCAACTTCTAACTTCCCTAGAAGTTCTCCTTCATGAAAAATGATCTCACCATTTAGCTTCCACTACGCTGCTCTTATATTTTTATGAACCAGTGTCTTTAAACAACCATCATAATATTTTTCTTGAACACCCTTGATAGCATATATTTGGTTCATAGCAACTACCACTCGATTGTTTGCAAAGTCCTAGTTTCATATACTCTTTTCCTAGATGCACAAGACTCCTCCAATGAGAAAGTCACTCCTACTAAATTTTCCTTTGGAGATTCTCCTACAAACTTGCTTTTATTTTCAACTTTGATTGCCTTAAGAGCTATTGCTTATGAAGCCTTGCTTGTTTCCACTCCAAAAATTGCTAGTTGTAAACCCTTTGAAAGATTTGTCATGGATTCCTTGGCTTTCCTTTCTCCTACTTGAGCTAATTTAAGCTCCTTTCTAAGCCTTTTTATTTCTTTAGTTGCCTGCTTACTTTGTGTAACCCTTGCTTCAGCCTCTCACTCCCTAAAAATTGTTGTAGCAATTCCTTGTTCTTCTACTTCATCAAGTAAAAAATGGTCTAAACTAAGCTCAAAAGAGAGCTCATCAACCTTTCCCTCATTTCCTTAGATGCAATTAAGGCCTCTTCTACAAATTTGATGGCAAACTCCCTCTCTTATCAAATGTAGGTATTTTGATTTCGATGTTTCTAATGACTTCTTAAGGCCTCTTCTACTAATTTCAAGGCAGATGAGGAGGTTTTGAGTGCGATCTACACAATCATAGAGCGGATGATGCCTGATTCTGGTGTTGGAGCACAAATAGTCACTAAAGTTGAGATTTTTAGACTTGCACAAGGAGATCTCTTTGTACGAGATATATGCAAGGCGACTTGGTTGACACTACAGCCAGGTAAAACTTTATTAAGGGCATAGTTTAAGTTTAAAAATTAAAACTTTTTCTTTCTTTATATTATTATTAAATATTGAAACTTAAAGTTGGACAATGAGATTGATTTTTTACTTTTTCTCATCTTAGATGCATGGTGGGAAAGATTTGGTGCTAAGGTACCAAATCTTCAAAGGATTGCAGTTCAAGTATTGAGCCAACCATGCAGTGCTTCCAGTTGTGAGTGCAATTGAAGTATGCTTGAGCACATACACTCCAATAAGTGCAATAGACTGTCAGTGCAGAGGTTGAATGATCTAGTTTATGTTCATTACAAACTTCGCCTTCACCACAAACAAATTTCGGGCACTGACTTATCACCCATCACACTAGAGAAGGTTGATCCATAATCAGATTGAATCACAAAGGCTGAGGAAAATAGCTTTAGTAATGAGGACCTTGATTGGGTTGACTAGGTGGATAGAGAGGCAGAGGTAGTAGCCATGACTTACGAGGAGGATAGAGCACGAGCAAACACCTTGGATGTTGGTGGGGTGTCACTGAAACACAAGCAAAGATCATGGTTGCATCATCATCCAACACCTATCTTACATGCCCATGCAAGAGGGTCGAGTGATGCAGGCTCCTCTGAGCCATAGACTTCTAGCTTTTGTTTTGATATTTGTTTGGAACTTTTGATGCCATGGATTTCATATTCCATGAGTATGCATACATTTGACAATATTTATATATCTAATTGTGTTATTTCCTTAAGCTAAAATTTGCATTTATACTTATGTGATCGATGTATACTTGTGGATGTGATCAAAGTAGCTTCTATTTGATGAGGTTATTGTGTCTTTAAGGTTAATTTATTAATGGGTGCATCAAACAAGTTTTAAATCCTTAAAAATATCTGAATTTCTTGGGATTTTCAATTTGTCAAGTCTAGGTGTTGAGTCCAAGTCCGAGTCCGAGTCCAAGGCAAGTCTGAGTCTTGTAACATTGGTTGGAATACAATGGGACCTCTAATATGCCTCTTGAGGCTTCCTCCTCATTACGAAAAGGAACCCAGACTCTCATGGTCCAACTAGCCAAAAGACTTACCTTTCTCAAGCTCACCAAAAAAAAATTCAAAAATAAAAGCATCATTGCCAACCTCTTGCACCATTGGAGGAGAGGGAGAGGTAGAAAGGGGAACCTTACAACCTTCATTAGCAATTTCAAAATCTAAATTAATTTGATTGAGGACATGTCAAATGATTAATGGTGATGAGGTTTGCCCCATCCCACCAAGTAGGTTTGTGAATATATTGTGAACCTTTAACGCATGATGTTTTAAGTCTCTCCTCTTATACTAGGAAGCAAAATGACCATGAACAAAACAAATTTTACAACCAAAGTTTAGTTTCTCATAATCTACTACTTGTCTCCAAGTTCTATCTCTGTCCCTAAGAGAAATTTCCTCAAGAAACTCCTTTGATAAATACATATTCACACAAAAACGAGTAAAGGTGGTGCAGGTTTTATCTGCAATCTCTTTGGACAAACAAACAAATTTTCCTATGGTGTTGACAATAACAATCAAACTAGAAGTCCAATACTACTATAGTGAAAGATAGTGTAGCCTAACCTAGATAAGAGTTGATGGAAAAGAATCACTTCTAGTATCAAAGGAAGGAAACCATGGTCTAATACATAGAAATTTTTGCTTAAGCTTCCACAAGTTAGAATTTATAATGAGTTATTTATCATTTTGTGATTCAAATTCCAAAATGAAATAACCTTGAACACAAGAATAGGCATAGATTTTAGTTTTTGTCCTCTAACTTAAGATTCCATGTCTCAAAGATCCATTCATGTAATTCAATCAATTTTTGCCAAAACCTGTGAAATTTACAAGGTCGTGATCTATCAAATAATCCTCCCACTCTGCAATCTTAGTGTCCATGATAATTTTTGGAGGGTTTGTAGAATCAATGAAGAGGCCAAAAAAGTCCTTACCAAAGGCTTTTGAACTTTTCCATTCATGCCTACTTCATCAACAAAGATGCGACCAAACGGCAAGTTAGAAGCCCTAGCCATTGGCTACTATCCATCTCTAAAATTTGTGAGGGCCTCAAGGTATGAGTCTCACCTAAATGCCCTATCCCTATCTCCATGAAAATTCATCATGCACTTAAGAAAAATATTTAGATCATATCTAGCCACCCTAAAGAAGATGGCTTCATGGTACTTCAAAACTTGCCATAAACCAGCACACTCTATTTGGAGACAAAAGAATGAGTATCCATAGGCATTAAGGTTCAAGGATGAATAAATGCCATTGTCTGCCTTGCAAATAGTCAAAGCAATGTCAAAATCCAAGGAATCCTCATTACCTATATGTCCACCCTTGATTGCCAAAGAGAAAGTCAATGGAGGTGACACCAACTTGCGGTAGCATGAACCAAGTCCTCAGCATTATCAAACTTAATGTACAAATGGCATACATTGAGATTAGATCATAAATAGTTTGGCAAATGTGTTGTTGTGAAGTTGATAGGTTATGCATCCCAAGTCTTCAAAAGTCCAACAAAATTTATAGAGATGGTAATACAATCAAATGAGCAAGGCAAAGTGAATCCAAGATATGAATGGAAGTGTATTGCCAAAATATTAACTAGCCAAAAATGAATGCAAAGTTACTTTGAGGGGGCAGCCACCAAATACAAAAATTTATAATAGAACTCTACAAGTGAGGATCCTTAAATACCATCCTTCCTATTATGTTGAGTCAAACAATAGTAGAAAAAATCCTTCTCAAGATTAAATCGACAAACCAAAAGATAAAAATCTTTACAACTAATCAAGACTTAATAGGGAAAAAATTGGAAATCCAAAGAACATAAAAAAAATCATTAAAAAACGAGACAAAACTATTGTTTTTTTTATATTTAAGGACAATTTGATTTCATAGAGATAGAGACAATAGACGAAAAAAATAATAATTTAAACTTTATACCCTAGAATTTGGAATATGGTTCTTTTTCATTAATTTTGACATCAAAATATTGCATTGCACACTGCGTAGCACATTACTACATAGTTTGACTTCAAAGTCCAAACCTAAAAATCAACTACAATCTACTTTGTACAAAGCCAACCTACAAAGTATATAGAAACAAAAAGCGGAGAGAGCCAATGACTCTTATTGCTACGAAGTATGATAAACTAAGTGTTGTAGATAGTGATGATGAAGCTCTAAGGTCCATGCCTCGACTAATTCAATCAATCTGATATTCATCAAATGTCATGGCATCCATCAAGATAAAGTGGTCATCTTCATCAAAAGGTGGCTCCTCATCTTTTGCAATAAATTCAAAATCTAGATTGATCTCCTCAAATTTAATCGATTCATCTTCCTCAACACCACCTTAAATTATTAAATTGAATGCATAAGTTCATAAGGTAGATAAAATAATTATTAGATATTAGATTTGCAAAATGAAATAAAACAATAATTAGATTTTAGAATTACAATTCAATTTTTTTCTAACCTCAGTTGTGGTAAACAAACAATATATAGTTCATTTCTTGTTGAGTCAAATCATTGCATTTCTTGGAATGTATGTGCTCAAACACACCCTAAATATGCTCACAAGTAGATAAACTAAATGGCTGGCTCAAAAGGCGCATCACTATCTATCAAAGATTTTTGGTTTCCTAGCCAAAAAAAATATCCCCATTGAGCTGAAAAAACACAAATTTTATCAAGATTTTGTTATATACAATTTAATTAAAACTTAATATCTATACTGTATGTATGCACAATATAGAGAACTTGTCAAAAGTTTTTGCAATTACCTAGTTTGAAGGTGGTCCTACCTTCTATTGAAAAAACACTAGAGAAAAACCATTCACTTGCTTGTATGTGTACACTCTATCATACTAGAACATTCTTTCCATGCATTTGAAGAGGCCTTTGTGACCTTTGCATCATCTTGAAATGAATCACTATTGAACAACGCTAGATTGAGGCACTATCTAGCAGCATAAAGGGGGGATGCATCTATCAATCACATCTATGATTGATGATTTCACATAGCAATATGTACTTGTTCTTGTTATCATCCATCCTTCTCTATTAGCCTCATTTGGCTTATCCATGGCCTCATATAAATAGCTCACAAAGGATTTAACCCCATCGGGTAGTCTCAAAATGTAATGTCCCCTTCTCGAGCATGATCTTTTCAATTGACCGTTGGCCTATTCCGGAGACCCGTAGGCTACTCGAAAGGTGAAATTAGGGTTTCGTGTTTTGGAGGTTGCTATTGCTCGTGAATTAATGATTGAATGGCGGATTCTTTCTGGGTTTTCAAAGAGCTTCGCTGTGGTGTGTTTTTCTTGGCATTCCGAGCACCTTCAAGAATTTACTATTTTTAGTAAATTCTATTTCTGGCAGTGGTCCTGTCGTTCTCGGCACAGTTGGCTTTCCTCTTCAGTCGACTCAGTTGGTTTGTTCAATTTGGCCTTGGGATGCATTTTGGAGAGATGAGCCATTTCATTTAATAATGTTATATTATCCCTTGGCCTAGTCTCATAACTTAATGATGTGTTAAAAGGTGGTCTTTAAGGGGTGGCGCCTCATTGAGGGTATTTTATATTTATCAAAGTCAAAAATTAAAGCCATAAGTTGGACGCCTTTTTGAAGAGATGAAATTTATTTAAAAGTCAAAAATTGCCTTGAAGGAAAAGTGACGCCACTTCTTGGAGGGAAAAGTTAGGGTTTCTAGAAGCTTCGGGGAATGCTTCTCAAAAGTTATAAATGGGCGCCTGAGTTCTTCATTTAGCATCCGTCATCTTGAGTATTGTTATGCTGCCAAAATGGTTGCTGGACTGCTTCGAGGAATGAATGCCTCCTAGCCTTGGCTCAACTTCATGCTTGAGAGATAGCATCTAGTGGAGATTTAGTTGTTTTTGAGAGTTTTGTAGTGAGGTTTGCATTGTAGCTCGAGTTTTGCATTGTAGTTCAGTTTATTGCATTTTATGTCATTTTCTGGAGTTGCTGATAACAGGGCTGAATTTGTAGTTTCATTCATAACTCAGAAAATCAAAAGATATTCGTTCTAGGTATTGCATACTTCCTTTTGTCTGTGCTGGGCGCCCCTTTGTGTCAATTTTCAGATTTTATTATGCAGAATTGGGTTTGATTTTGTAGAAGTCGCCCCTCTTGAGGCTGTTCTTCCTCATCATGCCTGGCAAATGTTTAGATAATTCATTGAGTGGGTTTTGCAGCTGTTTCTCTGTCATAAATTGATCGCCATCTTCTTAGGAGTCCATTGCACTTGGTCTCATGTCATCCGGAGTAGTTATGAGAGAGTTATGAGCATTTTTGTGAGTTTATGAGTTGCTGGTCTGTAGTTTCAGCTTGCTGGTTTGTCATATCAGTTTTCAATAGTTGGAGTTTTGGGGCTTGTTTTTCATGGTTGAGAGCATAGTTACAAGACTCGGACTCACCTTGGACTCGGCAAGTCGATTTTTGACTCGAACTCGGACTCGGAGCCTAGATTTGCCCACGACTCGGCAAAGACTCGGCAAATAGAAAAACCCTTGAAATTTAGAGATTTTTAAGGATTTAAAGCTTGTTTCATGCACCCTTTAGTGAATAAACCTCAAATACACAATAACATCATGAAATAGAAACTACTATGATCCTATACACAATCATATATCAATCACATAAGTATAAACGCAAATTTTAGCTGAAGGAAATAACACATTCAGATATATAAATATTGTCAAATGTATACAAAATTCATGGAATATGAAATCCATGGCATCAAAACAAATATCAAAACTAAAAAATTAAGTCTATGGCTCAGAAGAGCTTGCATTACTCATTCCAATATCACGACAAGTCATGCACTAGTGTCTAAGTTAGGTCCTAGATGATGATGTAGCCATGATATTTGCTTGTGTCTCAATGATTGGTGTGTATATTCAAGTGAGGATTTTATTATTAAAATTTTATTGAAGCCTTCAAGACTGCATGTTTTGTTGTCTAATGTATGAATTTTGAAACAAGATAATCCTTGATTATGGCTTTGACTGTGAAAGATGCAAAGATTCGCAACAGGGGATATGTATTTTGTAGGTTTTTATGATCACGATTCATCATTGGCCTATAACATGCTTAGACCTATAGTTTGATGAGGGTTTGGGGGAAATGCCCCAACAGGGTCAAGGGGCAGTGCCCCTTACGGGGGTCTGGGGGCAGCGCCCCCAGCGGGGTCGAGGGGCAACGCCCCTCGCAGGGTCCCGAGGCAGCGCCCTGGGTGCGCTCCCTGTTGCGATACAGGGCGGGGTTGAGGGGCGGAGCCCCCGCCACCAAGCCCAAATGAAGACCTTCAAAACCACACAAACCTTCATGGCGCACACCATTTAATTAAAAATTTGAAAACAAAAGATTGCAATTTTTTTTTAAAAAAAATTAATCAAAATGGCCGAGTTTGGGGCACGAGACTCGGCGAGTCCGGCGAGTCTGCCGAGTCCGGCGAGTCCGGCGAGTACTCGGCAGCCGAGTCTCTGGGACTCGTTTAGGGTCACCCGCCTCGAGACTCGCGAGTACTCACCGAGTTTGGGCGAGTCTTGTAACACTGGTTCAGAGTCTCTTGGAGTTAGAGAAACAATTGATATCATATGTAGCATTTGGAGAATTCTAATACAGTGTTACTTGCAGGATTATTCTCATTGTAAAGTTGTTCAGTAGTACTGTTCAACTATTTTAATTATCTTGCCTATTTCATTGTATTCCCACGTTTGTGGAAGAGGTTGGCCTACCGCCTATTTACATTTAATTTCATTGTAGTTTAAGGTACCTCCGCCATATGGTAGCTCCATCCCCTCCCTAGGATTGAAAGCACATGCTTGGCGTTGAGTTTACTTTCAGCGATTGTAGTTGGTAGGGATCCTCTGACCACATGCTCGTCGTTCTCCAACGCATTCTTGGTTAGAGTTCTTGTATCAGCATTGCATTAAGACCCTCTGACCATATGCTCATCGTCTTCCGGCGCATTCTTGGTTAGAGTTCCTTTATCAACATTGCATTGAGATCCTCTAACCATATGTTCACACCTTGCCCAACTCGGGATCCTGGTGTACATTCTTGGTTAGAGTTGAATTCCACATCGTTTGGTTTACATACTAACCCTAACGATTGTGTATTGCTTTGCTCATTGTAATTGAAAAATTGAAAAAATTGGTTCGATATCTTACACAAAACTCTTAAAGTCTTTGAAAATTGGACAATTTGTTGTGCCTCTACCTAAAAACTCTATGAAAAACTTAGTCTATCGGAGTCTTGTCATCCATATGATTGGTAAAGCTTCACTTAACCTGCTCATTTAAAATGAACATTCATTTCAAATTCATCTAATGCAAACAAAAAGAGCCTACAATTCAGGGAAGTGGGTAGCAAATCTCATCACCCCTAGCCAAAGAAGTTCTTTGCCTTTAGTGAAGGTGCACATCATACTCAACACCCTCATGTGATTGTATATAAATTTGGTAATTGTGTGGGCCCTCTCAAATACATACTTGATCCATTTAAGTTTGGCAGCATCTTCCAAGGTTAGATCAAGAAAATGTGTCGTGCATGGATTCTAAAACATAGTCTGATGCTTATCCATCAAAAGTCTCCTAGAAGCAACACAATCAACAACATTATCTATAATAAAAGTGGACCACATTTTATCAATGGCCTTCTTAACTTGTCCATGAACATTCTTCCTCCACCATATACACTCTAACATTGGTTGCACACCTAGTGTAGTACATAATGCAAAGAAGACATCAATGTTTCCCTCTAGTGTTAGATAGCATTGAAAGAGAGTCTCTAATAGATTGTTCTGGTAGCTTTTGGTTCATAAAAGTGGTTGACTCTATCCATAGAAGAAGTTGATCCAATCAATATGCTTGTCCTTGCCTTGTTTTCCATTGACTCTCTGAATACAACTCAAGAACCTTCAAGGCTTAACCAGTGACATCTAGAGGGCATTATTTTAAAAAGATCACATAATGACTTGGAACCTTTGACAAATGCCATTTGAAGTGATAAATGTCTCCATTGCATTCAAGGCTACGAAATTTACATTTCACTCTATATTAAGGATCGTTGTGTCATGCATCCAAGCAAAGTCTCTCACGCCTTATCACTCCAACATTATCACTCCAGCCTTAACATACCTATCTCTCCAATAAGTCAAACTTCTCAATATATCACACCTCCCTATATAGCTAAAGGTATGTGGAAGAGTAGTGGTATGAGTAAGCAATCCTTTCAATATAACAAACCTTTTGATATACCAAATGGTACATGGAAGCAGCGGTACAAAAGAGCATAGTAGCACCAAAAAAGATGGTACGAAAAAATCTTGGGTTTGTCTAAGACCACACTTCGTAGAGAATCTAGCTTAGCCAATTATGTGAGTAGTAGCGCCCCTCACTTCATTCAACTAAAACCTTTATGGGGAATCTAACTTAACTAATAATGAAAGATCATTGGAAGAAAAGAGAAAGAAGAATAGATAAACATTAACAAAAGAGAAAAATTTTGTTGTCTCCTTATCACTCCAACCTCCATAACCCACAAATATACCACTAGGTCGTGACTTCCCAAAATAAAAAACAATTATTTTGTCGAATGTTGTGTTTGGTGCACTATAGAGGGGCTCACGAGGCAAACGTACATGTATTGAATATTTTGCAAATGCTTTTAGTATTTTACAATAAAAAAAAATACAAATGCTAAATATTAAAAAACCCTAGGCTTCAACTCAAAGGTTAAGGTTAGCAATTTTTTTTTATGCTTTACAAGATCCTACCCCTAACCCTAAACACTTAAAAAATTAAAGTTTAGGGTTAGGGGTACTAAGTACTAAAGCCTGAAAAATCACTAACCCTAAAATAAGTATAAGGTTTAGGGTTAGGGTTAAAGTATATATGCAAACCCAAAAAACCTAACACTAATATTGAACTTTGGAAAAAATTCAAGGTCTAAGATTAGGTTAGGTTGTACTTACTAATAAGAAAAACCTAACCTAACTCAAAGCCCTAAAAAATTAAAGTTCTTGGTTTAGGGCTAAGCATACTACCAAATAATACTCAAACCCTTAAAAAATCAGGTTTAAGGTTAGCAGTAGGGCATAATAAAATAAGATTATAGTATCACCCTAATGCTAAACCCTGAATTTGTTAACAAAACCCTAATTGAGCCCCAAGTTCAATTTATAATTGAACCCTAGCCCTTTCCCCAAACCTTAATTAACCCTAGCCCCAAACCTAACAATTCAGATTTTAGAATTAGAGTTAGGCCATAATACGAATCAAAGTAGAGTTTAAAACTTAAAATCAAGTAATATTTTTATAAAAACCTTATATGGACGTTGGAAATATCAAGGAAGATTAATAGAAAATGTGAAATTGATCCAATCCAATCTGATAGAAAAAAAACAAGATTGAGCAATCAAATGCAAATGACGTCAAATTTCATCCAAAAAATCGTCTAGAAAAGTTGAAATCTGAAATCAATATGAAAAAAAAAATCACATTTTATAGTGAAAAAATCGTTAACCACAATTTAATTAGGATTTATCTGGTCAAAAAAATGTCTGGTCGCTTTTTTTCAAAAATCACACTTTCTTTGGTGAAACAAAATGGCCTACAGGCCAAGTCACAATGTATTGCAATAAATTTGCGATTTCTGCTTCTTTGAGTCAAACCATAAGCCAGGCCTGCTGAACATAAAATAAACAATCTAGAAACTACTGGAGACTATTCAAAGGTTATGCACAGCACAAATCAACCACTCCATAACCTTTACGCCAAGAACAAGAAGCAGATTATGAGAGACATAACACCATAGGGTTGTCTTTCTCTGACTTCTGTAATTGTATTGGTAGCTCATTCCATCCACTAACAAAGCCCAACCAATAAATTAGGCACTTAAAGATATCTTTACCTTCTACCAACAAGAAATATGTGTGCCAGACCTTCTTGCATCAAGATCACTGCAAGATCGGCACTTGCTCCAGGATCTGATAATTTAACAGCATGACATCAGAACAAAGTTTCCCATAATCATTAGTTAACTTGAAGAGTCTATATGCAAATAATAACAGAAGCTAGTAATATATAAAGAATCTATTTATAAATTGCAGAATACAAAGGGCTCCACTCTAGGTTCTGAAGGCCACTAATCCAAACTGTGAATGCTTACTCATAAAACAAAGTATCTCATTCTGTAAAACTTACCACAAGCCTGCTTAAGAGTGTCCAAAGCCACAGAGTCCCATATGTCCTGAGATAATTCGTGCATATAATAAAATAATTAGAAAACATTATGTTGGCATCCAGCTAATTCCAATACAGTTGGAAGTTTCTTCATTCTTCTAGAAATCAAGTTCAATGAAGCAACAAAGAAAGTAATCTTACATGAAATGTCATGTTAGACATCTGTCAAACCTCAAAAAGGGCTGTGCTTTACAACTAGTCGCAGGAAAACAAATTTACTTCTACCTCATAATGTTGAGGTAATAATATTCTTAATTGAATTTGCCGATATCTCATTCCATCATAGTTAGACTAAGTGCAATGATTATTTTAAAAACTATGTAGATCAACTTGATTAAAAAAAAATTACAGTAAATTAGTGATTATGTTATAGAGCCAAACATCAACCTCCAAGTTAAATATATAGACTTGGCTTATGTTCAATGAAATGTCACTTTGCTGCTTAAGTGATGCTCAGCATGATATGACCAAAAATTTCTTCCAAACTACTTCCATACAAATAAAACAACATCGACAATAAATCGGTGCTATGCATTTAATATATGAACCTGTTGAATCAATTAGACAACCTATAAAAAAACTGATGAAATGATACTCCTTTAGTGTATCCAATTGATTCAGAAATCATCTAAAGCATTGCAAAGCTGATTCAAAGAAATTTTGAAATGTTGGTTCTAAGGCATGCTTTACTGTCAGATAGAAGAAATTTTTAACTCGTAATCATAGCATTTTTGAACAAGCTTGTTGTGTGATTATGCTTAAAACAGACATCCATGTGTGCTGATTAATAAGAGCTCTTTTTTCAGTTTGAATTGTTGCATTTGAGAGCAAACTCCAAGACTCTCTTTATGATAAAACTTTTCATTTGAGATTCTTATGTTTGAAGTGCATATTTGCACTTGGAATGCTATTATGAATTATCTTTGAGTAAGTACTGGAAGTGGACCTGAATTTACTTTTATCCTTGCTTGTTGCTGAGAGAACTTGAAAATACTAATCATCGGATCATCCACATAGTGATTGCTGGCTGATAATTTTTATGTTTTAGATGAAGAACATACTCAAGCCTAAAGTTAAAATAATTGGAAAGACGGGGAATTTGTGTATGGCATTGAAATAAGCTTGTTTATCAGGTTGATATGTAAACTTTCATGTGTGCTACTTAATATAGTTTGTAAAAGACACACAACTGCTATCCTACTTGTATTTACTTAAAATGAAAATCATTGAATGTTTATTTAAATGCTAAGAGACTATTAGTGTCGTGTTATCTATGCTGAGGGGGAGATTGTTGGTAGATGGTCAGCGCTCCCCACGGGATCCGTGACATGGCTTAACCACCTCTCATGGATCCGTTAACTCTGGTGGTTGTATCGGGCATTAACAGGTCGGCCTTTTGGTGCAACGGCAACCGGGGGCCAACAATATATATATATATATACACACACGCATATATATATACACACACATATATCGCACTCTCTACTAAATTGGTGCAAGAAGAAAAATCTAAATAGCATCGATATTGAAGGAGATTCCTTGCTTCTGGTAAACGCTATTGTCAAGGACTCGCAACTAAACTAACGGTTTGACCCCTGGGTCAAGACTACCCAACATCTTTTGAAGGGAATGGATTTCACTCTGTCACACATTTATAGAGAAGCTAATCAAGTTGTTAGTTTTAGGATCAAAAATGAAAGCAATCAGAAAATGCAACACATAAGACCATGAACACCACAAGATACCTTGGGAAAACCCTCCAACTCGAGGGGAAAAACCCAGCAAATATATCACTTATATATTATGGAATAAGAGCAGAAATCTGCTTACAACTCAGGCCCAACACAAGGCCGAATTTGATACAATGAATAATAGCACCTCTCCTAGATGCGAAGATACAAAACGAATATGTTTCTCCTTGAAATATATTTGCTGCAACAATGTGATGATCTGCTGCTCAAGATGATGATCTGCTGCTCAAAATAATGATATGTTGCTCAAGTGCGAACTTCTTCAAGGAGTGTGAATGAATGAATGAACTTGATGATGAATAAGCAAACTCCACCTTGTATAAATACAAATCAAGGTGACTCTCCAAGTAGGTCGGCCTCAAGCAATAATAAAGAAATAAATATTATTTTTTTAATGAAGTCAGCCCCATTTAATTATTCACAATAATTAAGTGTTATATTATGTTGCCAAGTGAAGTGCCCCTTCACTTTAATAAATAAATGAATAGCCGTTAGGCTTTATGAATTTATTGTGTAATAATCAAGGTAGAAGTATGTAGCCCGAAGCTACAACATCAACACTCCCTCTTAGCAAGGGAGGAATACTTCCTATACACATTGTCATGGAATCATGACACCCACAATGGCTACACCCATATGTGGAAGGGCTCATCACTGATTCACTCAATCGTGATATCAACCATCATGGCTACTCCCATGTATGGTAAAACATATGTGCACAAGTGCCCATCACGGAATCACTCAACGTGATGTTGTCATCTCATCATGACGTTCACCATGGCTACTCCCAAAGGGTGAATAAACATAAGTACAAAAAAATCATCACGGACTCTCTCACGTGATGTTGTCATGGAGTCACTCAACATGACATCCACCATGGATACTCCCAGAGGGTGGAAACAAGGGCTTTCACCTAAAATTTCTCTCACAAAGAAAAATGCATTGGACAAGGGCTTTCACCTCAAATTTCTCTCACAGAGAAAAATGCATTAGAGCAAATCACAGAAGATCACTAAAGTTGAGTCTCCCTCTCAGCTAGGGCTTCATTCTCCACAATACCAAGCTTGTCTCGGAAGTACACAAACTTTACTCTAGAGAGAGGCTCGGTGAGAATGTTTGTCGTCTGCTCATCAATGCTAATGTATCTCAACTGGATTGCTTTCCTCAATACCATATCTTTGACATAGGTGTTTGATCTCAACATGTTTGGTCCTGTCATGAAACACTAGATTGACAGAAAGCTTCACACAGCTTTGATTATCACAATGAATGACAGTCGGCTCCAATGATTGTCCAAACAATCCTGCAAGGAGCTTCCGAAGCCACACTGCTTCTCGGGCTGCCACACACACTGCAATGTACTCGGCCTTTGCGGTGCTCGGTGCCACTGAAGACTGCTTCTTGCTACACTAGGAGATCATCGCAGACCCCAAACTGAAACAACATCCAAAGGTGCTCTTCCGATCAGCAACACACCCTTCCCAATCAGAATTAGTATAACCATGTAGCTTCAAGTCCACATCAGAAGAATATCTCAAGCCATACCCAACTACCACGCAAGTATCTCAAGATATGCTTTGCTGCAACTAGGTGTATTTGCCTTGGTTCACACATGAACTGACTAAGTGCATTCACTGCATAGCAAATATCTGGTCTAGTATTGACTAGATACATCAATGATCCAATCAACTGCCTGTACATAGTAGGATCCACCAGATTTGAACTAGCTACAGCCTCTTTTAACTTCTGAAGATTGGTTTCCATAGGTGTAGACATGGATTTGCAATCCATTATACCAAATCTCTTCAAGATATCTATTGTATACTTCCGTTGACTTAGAATGATCTCAATAGGCCTCTGCCATACTTCTAAACCAAGAAAGTAATGCATATACTTAAGATCCTTCATTTCAAATTCAAAAGCCAACTCCTTCTTACATTTGATAATGAGGTGTTCTTCTCCAGTAAGAAACAGATCATCAACATAGAGAACCAAGATCAAGGCCTCGTCATTAATTAGCTTGAAATATAGATTTGAATCAGCATCATTCTTGGAGAAGCCCAAGCTCAGCAGGTATTGATCAATCCTCTCATACCAAGCACGAGGAGCCTGCTTAAGGCTATACAAAGCCTTCTTCAATCTGCAAACATGAGACTCCTTCCCATTAACTTCAAAGCCATTAGGTTTTTCAATGTATACTTCTTCTTCAATTACACCATTTAGAAATGTTGTCTTCATGTCCATCTGGTGTAACTTCCATCCTTTAGCTGCTACAATGACAATCATAATCCTGATGGAGGTATAATGAGCAACTGGAGCAAAGGTTTCCTCATAGTCTATTCCCTCTTTCTGAGAGAATCCTCTAGCCACAAATCTAGCCTTGTACTTCCCAATGTGTCTAGCAGCCGCATGCTTGATCTTGAAAAGCCACTTAGAAGATACAACAGATTTGCCTTGTGGTCTAGGTATAGATTCAATCATTTGACTCATCAATGCAACATAGCTTGAAAACTTATGAGGTCTTTTGCTTTCTCTGAATGTTCCTCTAGGGGCTGCAAACTTTTTTGCCTCCTGCATTGTTTGCCTAGCCCATAGAGGTCTCTTTCTACCAATAACAGTGTCGGTAGGCCCATCAGTAGGTTCCAAAGGCTCAACTGGATCATCATCTTCTTTTGGATCAGTGGCCTCCCTCTGAATCTCAGGAGTTCTTGCATCAACCTCCTGACCTCCTCATCAAAGGTTGCCTTTGTTGGTTTAACAGACTCCCTCTAAAGGTTAATTCCTCCTCTTCGAAGAAACTGATCATACTGACAACCTGAATAGGTTCTTCCTCTTCGAGAGATATCTTCAGCCACCAACTCAGTCCCATGGCTGCAAGTTGTGTCTCCATTCTTCAACCTACAGGATACATCAAGCTCTTCTTCTCTTGAAAGCAATCTCTTACGCTTCTTGGTCCATCCTGAAAGCATTAAGGAGAGATTACTAATAGTTCATGGAGCTCAACTATCTCGGAGAGAAATACCAATGCTAGAAGCAAACGTGATTCACTATCCCAATGTTATAGCATAAATTAATAACTACATAAAAATTCATGAACATTATTCAACATGAATTACTTATCTTATTGAAATCAGTAATCTCATCTCAGATAAATAATTCATCATTCATTTGCTTCTGCATTTTAAAGGATTAATAATAGTTTACATATATATAAAAAATCAAACTACAAGTGAAGCATGTAGCAAACATCATTAGAAAGATCAAATGAAAGAAATAATAGGACTTATCTTTGTTTCATCTTTACTGCTCTTGGAAGTGCTAATCTCAGCACAACAAAAACAATCTGCTCAACACAGATTTCTTACCTACATTACGCAGCCAACAAATGGAACCAGACTTCTCAAAAATCAAGGCTCTATCACAGTGCATCGATGTGACCAGCCAATCACAATCGAAATTGCAGTTCTCCTTTCATTTTTGAGTCAAACTCAGAAATCTTCACAACTAGTATGAAACAACTCTAATAAACGATATCAGATTTGCACAACTCAGCAAACTGAATTTCAGCTTAGAAGAAAATGATTTCAAGGGTACAAACAAAAAAAATACTTATCTCTTTTTGTTGATACACCACAATCTTCACATTGCACAGAAAATTGTTTCTCCTCTCACAGGCTCATCTTAACTCGAAATCAGAATATCTTCCAAACTATCTTTTATACAACTCGCAAGACATATTAGATATGGTCTCCTCTCTTTATAATAGCCATGCTAAGAAATGCCTGTACACAGGACATATATCTACAACTCTACGTAGTACCATAAACAACGCCACACACGGCTTTTCAATACAAATTTAAGCACATCAAAAACAACATGTCTCTCATTCTATTCTCATGACTGCCATGCATAGTTTCAGCACCTTCTAAAAAAATGCGATTATTTGTGGCTGCACAACTTCCATCTTTGGCGAAGGTATTAGGGAAAGTCTAGCATGTGTTGAGGATAGTCGACCTAGCCACAGTGACTACTCAGCAAAGATAATCAAACCAATAACTGTTATTATACATCAATCCCAATGCTGCACGCCAACTTATTTCATTCATAGCTTCGCCCAAACCATATCTTCAGACTACTTAATAAATCTCAGATCTTTTCTTGAACCTGGCTCTGATACCATGTTAGTTTTAGGATTAGAAATAAAAGCAATTAGAAAATGCAACACATAAGACCATGAACACCACAAGATACCTTGGGAAAACCCTCCAACTCGAGGGGAAAAACCCAACAAATATATTGCTTATATATTCTGGAATAAGAGCAGAAATCTGCTTACAACTCAGGGCCAACACAAGGCCAAATTTGATACAATGAATAATAGCACCTCTCCTAGATGCAAAGATACAAAATGAATATATTTCTCCTTGAAATATATTCGCTGCAAGAATGTGATGATCTGTTGTTCAAGATGATGATCTACTGCTCAAAATAATGATTTGTTGCTCAAGTGCGAACTTCTTCAAGGAGTGCGAATGAATGAATGAACTTGATGATGAATAAGCAAACTCCACCTTGTATAAATACAAATCAACGTGACTCTCCAAGTAGGTCGGCCTCAAGCAATAATAAAGAAATATTCAAATAAATATTATTTCGTTAATGAAGTCAGCCCCATTTAATTATTCACAATAATTAAATGTTATATTATGTTGCCAAGTGAAGCGCCCCTTCACTTTAATAAATAAATGAATAGCCGTTAGGCTATATGAATTTATTGTGCAACAATCAAGGCGGCAGTATGTAGCCCAAAGCCACAACATCAACACAAGCCATTGATTTCCTGTCAAAGGTGGCACTTGATTTAAAAGAAAGTCAAGACTCGAGCAGCGTGGAGTACTGGAATGGCATTGATGCTATTTTGAGATATGATGCTCCTCTGGAATCGGGTGGGTGAACGGTTAAATTGGTCGTCTAGTGGAGATAATTGGCAGTATGCAAGTAGGGTTATTTCAAAATCGTATGGATACTTACGCCTACTTGGTGTGGGTCCTTAGAGATGTATTAACTCTTGCATAGATTGTTTGGCTTCAGCTTGTGGAAGCCTTTGTTTTTTGTTGCACACCTTATGTACTTGCTTTGTTTTGGAATTAATATAAAGGGCGCTACCCCCATGGTAGCAATTTGCCTGAAAAAAAAAAGAAAAAAAATGTACACATATATATATGTATAGATGTATGTATATGTATACACACACACACACACACACACACATATATATATACTATGTTACACGGGGATGCGTCCCCTACCCCAAAAGCCACTGTCCCCGTCCCCAGCCGTCCTCGGGACGAAGGGACACAAAGGGGACAGTCCCCTGTCGTTCCCGAATCAAGCAAATTTGAAGGAAATAGCAGGAAACGTTTCCAGCTGATTGGGGACGTTTCCCCGTCCCTAGTATGGATTGGGGACATTGGAAACATCCCTCGTCGTACCAGGGACGACTAACCGTCCCTCGCAGACTGGGAGCTTTCTGAAGGCTGAAAACATTAAAAAAATTGATTTTTTTTAAATTTATTTCACCTTTAAGAGCTTTAAGGAAATTCAAACTTTGGATTCACATATGCATCCAATACACAATTCTTGGTTTTTGAAAGATGCAATGATTAAAAAATTGGCATCCGCTAGGTTCTACTATGACATTTGCAGGCCTCACACACCTGTGCTACTCCAAATCTGTACATTTTGTTATCGTCATCGCAGATTTATTCCTCATCTTCTAACAAGTGCATCCCACAAGACAACACTTGGATGTTAATGGAATAAAACCAACTTCTTCCAGAGGGCATTCAACAGTTCAAGCATTTGTAGAGAAACTACCCCTCCAACTACTCAATTTAAATCTACTGAAACTAAATATTAGATCTAGTTTCTCAAACATCTAACAATGACCACCCAAACCACTCAAATTTCCAAAAGAGCATTCAAGCCCTTTTGAAGTAGGACAACCTGCTAACCACATTCTCTCTATTTCAAACAAATGTTCAAAGATACAATTTATGTTGGTCCATCATTTAAACCCTTGGAAAACATAAACTACACACTAGCCTCCTTGATAAAGAGTAGTCTAAGTTGAATGTGATGATGGAGGACATGAGGCAGATTTGATTGAGGACAAGCTGCTATATTATCATGGATGGGTGGATTGATATAAGACATTGGTAACTCATCAACATGATAGTCACATGTGTAGAGGGCTCTTATATTTTTAGAGCCATTTAATGACATATCTCTCTCTTTCCCTCTCTATCTATAATATATTAATAAATTTTGAAAAAATCATATATATATGTGTGTGTGTGTGTGTGTGTGTGTTTTGTATGTCGTTGTCCCCTACCGTCCCCTACAAATGGCCCCCCAGGAAACGTCCCGAAAACGCGTCCCCAGCCATCCCCCCCGTCCCCGTCCCCGTCCCCGTCCCCGAAATGTCGTGGAACATAGTATATATATACACACATATATATATGTATAGATGTATATATATGTATATGTATCTATATATATATATATATGAATAGTACTTGCAAAAATGAAACAATAGAAACAAGCACAAATAATTTGACATACTGAATTTCACCCTAGAAACCCCAAGATGAGGAAAACCATCTATAAGTGGCAATTGCACAGCTTCCTTCAATTACAACATCACCTACTATTGTTTGCTTCTATAGTCTCCCTCTATTTTGTTATGCCTTCATTCTACAATCATCTTCACACTCCACTCACTCCACACAGCCTCTATCTATTGATTGTTTTTCAATTGATAACTTGTTTCCAGGGATTGTCCTTTCATGCACTTGAGGATTCCTTAGCACTCCAAAAATGAAAAGATGTTGGCATACTTCCATTACTTTGCATGTACAACCTCTCAAGGAAAAATTGTCGCTTTATCTTGACCATTGGTTACAATGTACACATTTGTCCTAGTGGCTTCAAAAGTGGTACCTATATTAACTAACAGTTTCATCATTAACACTTTTGTTACTACTTGAACAAATGGTTGTGCAACCACCACCTGTGTTAATCAACAGTTTCGTCACCATACAAGAAATACTCCATTCAAAGCCTTGTTACTGATTAATTCTGATTGAGTGAAGAAAGAGTTAGCATTTTCCTAATCCTTATAAAATATTTCTCCTTTCTGAGAAGCTTTTGGTATCAAGCTTAGTGGTTGAGGAGATGTAGAAAGAGTTCCCCCACTTTATCCTTGACGTATCATGACACAGTCTAGATCAGGGGGTCTTATTAAAGATTTCCCAATCGAGCAGTCCATATAATCACACAACACGCCCATATGCAAATGGAAGCAATAAATGCTAAACTTCAGTAGTTTTATTAATCCTCTTATAAGACAACACAACCTGCTTATAGTTTTAGAATCAGCTACAGTAATTTTATTGGCTGCCTATGGCAGCATACAACTTACAAAAATCACATTAAGCTACAGTAAACTACAACAGCTTAATGTCACCTATCTCTCTCTTGCTGTAAGGCTCCTCAGCTCAGCTTTTCTCTCAATCCTCTCTACACTCTTTAGGAAATCTTCCCTTTCCTTAACGCTTCTTAACAGAGTTTCATTTCCTCTTCTCTCGTTCAATAGGGGTTCATTTTCCTCTCTTCTCCTACCAGAGATCCATTCCTTTCTCATGAACAAAGATTCCCTTCCCCACTCTCTCCAGCTTACCTCTGACATCTTCATTCCAGGCAATTACATAATGTGCATCAATGGCAGCCCTAGCCAAGAAGCTGTTACAAAGCCCATTGCCAGCCAGTAGGAGGAATAACACATGGCCAAGAAATTATTTCATCACCCATCGCAAGCAGCCCATGGAAGAAAGCATGCAGACACAGAATGGTAACTGCCCCATCAAGATTGAAAGAATAGCCAAAGAAAAAAGCAAAATACAAGCCATGTAGCCCCGGTAATGTAACACCCAAGAAGATCCAAGAATTGATCGAAGCCATGATGAAATAAGCCATCTAGACAAAGAATATGCCAATATGCTAATGCAACAAGGGGAAAGATAAAATGCCGCCAAAAAATACTGCCATGCAGCCAAAGAGTATACTCAAGCTTCCAAGTGAAAGGAACAGCCAAGGCATGATAGCAGATTGCCACGCAGACCTGAAGAATAGACAAACTACCACAAAGAAAACAGTCATGATAAATGGTAAGTCACATGGAAGAGTAGATGCCAACACGGTAAGATGCTTATGCGTGCAGGAAAACATTCCATGCAAATTTAATAAAATCAAACATCACAAAAGAAAGAATGCGAAAAGGTACAATGAGAGTAAATATCCTATGTTACACCGCCGTCAGGGACGAAGGGACGCTGGAACGGGGGGACAGGTTTCTGGGACGGGGGGACAATGGGGCCTCAATTGGGGACAGTGGGGGGTGGTGGGTGGGGTTTGTATATACTATATACTATACATATGGTACTTAAAATGTTATGAAAAGATGTATAAGACTATTAAGAAGTAAAATAGCAAAATGCCAAATGCCAAATTGAAATACTAAATAGTAAATACAGAATACTTGAACATTGAACAATGAACATTGAAGTTTTCAATATCAAATTACTAATTAGAAATTAGAATACTCAATACTACAATTGTCGAATCGGCAAATGGAAGATTTCTATTATATGATATCAAAAATATCTGATCATAAAGATGATTACAATGAGTAGCATGATATCAAAACAAGTACAAAATCAAAATTAAAAAAATGTGTTAAATATTTTTTTAAACCATGTCTTTTAAGTGGCCGCCACGGGGGACGTCGGGACGTTTCCGCGTCTCCGGTGGCAAGGGAAAAAAATGGTGGCACCGCCGGAAACTTGGGAACGTTGTCCCCAAGTCTCCGAGATGTCCCCGTTCCGGGAACGCTAGGGCTTAGGGGGGGGACGCGTCCCCGGGGTTCACTGTAAATATCTAGCCACACAAGATAGAAGAAATAAAATCATGACCCCAAATCAGCCACCAGGTGGATAAACTCTCCACAAATCATTGCATAACAATTAGATTGCTAAAGCAATGGTAATCATATGAAACAAATTGTCCAAATCATAATTGCAAAACTCTAAAAGTACTCACCCATCCAAAAGCCAAATAAGTACTAGCAAGTATTACTCGGCCCTGAGTTATTGAAAAAACACTATAATTTCTTGTGGAAAACTTGCCTCACAAGTCATTACTTGCCCAACACTGGGGTAAAACCCAATCAAAGTTTTTAAAAATGCAATTTTCATGTCAAAATTTTAACATTTTATAGGTCATTTTTTTAATATAGGTTGCTTGACAGTTTGATGTGTATACGAAGGGTTTGTTCAACAAAATGCTATATATTGTATTTATCTTTTCAGCTTCATTACTTTGTAGAACATAATGTTATCAGATTTCTGCAATCGATGAGGTTGTTGCTGCTCTTTCAGGATTCAATTGTGTGAGGCTTTTTAGCATCAACATTTCAAATAACACTCTGTGATCCATCATCAGGATGTAAGAGAGCTCAAGGAGAGACTAAATAGAGAGGGGAAAGGAGGGAGGAGAGAGGAAAGGTGGCACATGGTAGAAGGTGCAGGAATGTGACAAAAAAGAACAGCAATCTTAATAATGGAAACCAAAAAGTAATAAAACCATCCTTTGTATACAAAATTTTATCTAACAAACATATAGATATTTATAAATATCTATAAATATATAACTTATTTATATACTTATATTTATATTTATTTATGTAGAATAAGTTTATGATATAAAATAGTTATATTTATATCTATATAAAGTAGTTTATGATAAAATTATTTTATATTTATATATATATATGAAGAATAAGTTTCATTTATAAAAAGACCAAATATTTTAATAATGGTAAACCAAAAAATAATAAAACCAGCCTTCAAATAACATAAATTTATCTACTTTTTTGTCCTCCAAAGTGAAGAAGTATATGTAATGACTTCCTCCCATTTTGGTGTGTTGTGAATATTAAATATTCCATCTTTTCATTGTATTATCTGCTCTGCAAGCATGGATCGTGTTCTAAAGATTAATCAGATTCACATCCCAATAAACAAGTGGGAATTTCCAGAATGTAGCAAGATCTCTTCTGATAAGCTTGCAAAGATCTTTATTGTTAGTTTTTCAAGATCAGATAATTCAATACTGAAAGCAATCAGAAAATGCAGCACATAAGATAATTAACACAGCAAGATACCCTGGGAAAACCCTCCAACCTGAGGGAGAAAAACCCAGCCAATATATCTCTTATATATTGATAAAGTAAGAGCAGAAATCTGCTAACAACTCAGGCACAGCACAATGCTGATTTGATACAACAGATGATAGCACCTCTCTTATATGCAAGATAAAAATAAATATGTTTCTCCTTGAGCTCGACCTGCTGCTACAGAATGAAGATCTGCTGCTACAGAGATGATGATCTGCTGCTACAAATTGAAGGTCTGTTGCTCAAGTGCGAACTCCTCTAGGAATGCGAATTATGCTGAATGAACTTCATGACGAAATGAATGAATAATAACTTGTATATATACACAACTATGCACCTCTTCAAGAAGGAAGTCAGCTCCCTTTAGAAAGGATGTATTTCTTCATAATGAAGGTCGGCCCCCTTTAGAAAATCATGCCTCTTAAAAATGACGACTTTCACAAAGTTGGCTATATAAATAATTAAATATTATTTCTTATTAATCATATAAATAAGGAATCATAATTGAGGCGCCTCCTCAATATTAAATAGATCAATTCAAGATAAATTAAAATAGTCAAGGGCTATATTTGAATTTATCTTCACAATACGTGGCTGGAAGTGATTCGTCCAGACGTTGAACATCAACACTCCCTCTCAACTAGGGAGGAATACTTCCAACTATATAAGTCATATCACCTCATCGTGATGACAAACACCATGGCTACACCCATGTGTGAAAAAGAAGCATATCACCTCATCATGATATCAACCATCATGGCTACACCCATGTATGGTATGTACAAGTGCTCATGCCATTTGGGTTGACTATTTGATGCAGAGTGGGCAAGGAAAGCAAGACTCTACTGAAAAGCTTCTCTCAAATACTCTAAGTGAACACACCAATTCCACTATTCCTTCACTAAAGCAACCCAACCACCCAACTTGGGCTCTCACATCCAGACATGATCAAAGGCTTGGAGGAGGCTTGGACATACCCAACATGACAGGTTATGACCATACAACCTGACTTTGTGCTCAGAAACTCCCAACTATCAATCACTCCCATATAAGCCTATGCATCCTTAGTCCTGTCCAACCGGGACAGTCAAAATAAAAATTTGCTAAGACTCAAACCAGGGACTGTAAACTGGAATCAGACATCCCTTAAGGACCCCCAACAAGTTCCCAAACTCACAAGATAAGACACTGAAAGGAGTTACTCCAATTTACTGAGTTTCAATGCCACCAAGAAGACTAATTAGGCCTGCACAGTGAAGGAACCAACCTATCTAGGCACACCCCAACACCCCTAATGCCACCAACAGGTTCCTCAGGACTCCCCAAGCCCTCCATGACACATTTCATACATCACTCTTGCACGAGCACTCAACAATCTGCAAAATACTCACTTCTAAGATCAATTCTAGGCCTGTCACATAGAGATGCCAAGCCTAAGACATCATGGATCTTACGCCAAAGCCCATTTCTCTCCCTGAAACCACTTGCAACGTGAAGAGCACTCTTAACCCTACCATTCCACCAAGAATTAGATTTCTCCCACGGTGGAATGGAAAGATTAAGGCATTATTGTGTTCAAACCCTGGTCTGGTAGGGTTTCAGACCCACTTCTAGAAAAACAGATGTAACTTTCGTTTTCCTTGATGAAATTGCCTCAAATCAACACCAAAAGAAAGGTAACTCTCTCCTCTATCAGCCCATGGGTGTTTTGAGCCCGTACAATGACGTCACAGTCCGTACCAAGCAGAAAAACAGAGAAAAACAGAGTTATTTTTATTCAATTCTTCAAAAATCCAAAACATCATCCTTGCCTCGACCACATGGAGGCTTTTTAAACATGACACAACCTCTGCCAATGGTCCTCAACTGTTTTTTGAATGAAGAGACCGTTGGTTAGTGTGTTTACAACTTTATTTTGAATTGACTTAAAATCATCACTTGGTTACACCAAGTTTACATTTGAACTTTGACACCTATTGACACCTATAATACTAAATCACCCAATTACATCATAAATGGTCTTGATTGACCTTATTTAGCATACTAAGACTCAAAACATCGTAATCTACCCTACTGACCACCTATCAAACTTCAAAAGATCAAATTTTGTCCATAAGGTGTAGGTGCTCCTGCACCATACACCCCCACAGGAAAAAACTCAGGCCACGTGAGTGGTGAATTATACCAAGTCCTCCAAGCTTCACACAAGTTCCACTGTCCTGCAAACACTCTCCACTGGCCTAAATTCTGAGATCTCATTAGCTGTCCTGCATCTTTAACATTCTGGACTGTCATCTGACCTGCCATCTGTCTTCCATCTTTTCTTAGTTCAAAACTTGATTGCTTGCTATGACCTGCACCTGCAAACAAACAATTGTCAGTAGTCCTTTGATCTATCCTCCCTTTTGTTCCATATTCACACTTGTCTCTGCCTTTATTGTCTGGATCATTCTGTGCTTTCACAACTGCCATCAGACTTTTTGTCTTGTCAACATTTTGTACCCCTGTACTATCCTCATATCCCACTGCTCTCTTTGTACCATCAGACTTATACCCTACTGTACCTGCAGATCTGATTAGCTTTGCACATTTTCTCTCAACTATAGGACACACAATGGTTCCCACCAAGACATCTTCATTCAAATTCACAATCAACTTACTTTGCAAACTTGATTCAGTCTTCTTACCTGCTGTCCCTGCATTCTCATACCTTGTACTGTCTGCAACACTTGCCTTTTTGTCTTCACTTGCAATTTCAGCAAGCTCTTTCTTTCCACACATGATTATCTTTGCCTTACCCTTGACATCTTCCACAAGTGGAGTCAAAACAAATGAGCATCCATCCTTCACTATAGTGTATGTATTCTATCTACCATCATACATTGCTCGCCTATCATATTGCCAAGGTCTACCTAGGAGTAGGTGACAACAATCCATAGGTAGGACATCACAAACAACACTATCCCTATATCCTCCAATCTGGAAATCAACTACTACTTTCTCATTAACCAACAAAGACTGCCCATCTCTCAACCATGACACTTTATAAGGCAATTCATGAGGAATTCTTTTCAAATTTAACTTATTCACCATCTCAGTAGACACCATGTTCTCTGTTGAACCAGAATCAATCACAACTCTACATACCTTGTTTCCACACTTACATAAAGTATTGAAAAGGCTCTTCCTTTGCAATGGCTCCACCTCTTTTGCTGCCTTCAATACTGTCTTCCTCACCATCAACATTTCCCCTATTTCCGGATCAGCCCTCTTACTTGTAGAATGATTGCTTTCACACTCCTCCTCTTGAACCAATTGTGCTCTCCTATCAATTCTCTTTTCACCACTTGATGAACTACCAACTCTTTCAGGACATTTCCAAGATGGATGACCAAATTCATTGCATGTGTAACATCTCCCTGCAAAATCATTAGAACCTCTTCCACCACTAAACCTTCCTCTACCTCTAACATCAATACCTTGTTCCTTACCTTTATTTGCTCCTTCTTGTTCTTCACTTGGCTGCTTTGGTGTAGGGATTGTTCCTCTCCCTCTTGCATTGGTAACTCTTCCTCTCACTGATTTCTCTTGCCTTCTCTTAAGTTTCTCCTCCACCCTAATTGCCAATTGGAAACACTCTTCAACAGATTTGGGGTTAGCCACAACAAGTTCATCTTGAATATTAAATCTGAGACCACCTAGATATCTAGCCACCTTTTCAACCTCATCTTCATCCCTTCTTGACCTTATACTCAATCTATAGAATTCATCAGTGTAGACTTTAACATCTAGTTCTCTTTGCTTTAATCCTTGCAACTTCTTATACAATTGAACTTCATAGTCTTTTGGAAGAAATTTACCTTTCAATTTCTGCACCATCTTGTCCCAAGAAATGATCCTTGGCTTGCCTTGTTTTCTCCTTTCTGCCTGCGCATAGTCCCACCATAGGAGAGCATGACCTTTAAGTTTTGTTTTAGCCACCTTCATTCTTTGTTCCTTTGAAACATCTTCACTTTCAAAATGGTTATCCATAGCAGCAATCCAATCAAGCAATTCCTCTTCATTTAAATTACCACCATACACAGGAAGATCTACTTTTACCTTATGAGAATCACCTTTCACAGCCTTGATCAACTTTACCATTCTCCGATCTTCAGGGTCTAGTTCTTCATCAACATCTTCATATTCTTCATCATCTTCCTCAGTTTCACTTTCCTCATTCTCATCTCTTCTCTTCTTTGTCTCCAAGGCTGCAAGCCTTGCCAACACAGCATTATGTGATTCCAAAAGCTTAGCATGCTTCTCTTTCAGGTCCTGCAACTCTCTAGCAGCACCAACACCTTTTGGAGGCATCCTTCAACCTTGACTCTTCACCTTCTATCTGCAAACCTGCAAAACACCACCACAAGGAATCTTGTCCCTGTGCTCTGATACCACTTTGATGCAGAGTGGGTAGGGAAAGCAAGACTTTACTGAAAAGCTTCTCTCAAATACTCTAAGTGAACACACCAATTCCACTATTCCTTCACTAAAGCAACCCAACCACCCAACTTGGGCTCTCACATCCAGACATGATCAAAGGCTTGGAGGAGGCTTGGGCATACCCAACATGACAGGTTATGACCATACAACCTGACTTTGTGCTCAGAAACTCCCAACTATCAATCGCTCCCATATAAGCCTATGCACCCTTAGTCCTGTCCAACCAGGACAGTCTAAATAAAAGTTTGCTAAGACTCAAACCAGGGACTGTAAACTGGAATCAGACATCCCTTAAGGACCCCCAACAAGTTCCCAAACTCACAAGATAAGACACTGAAAGGAGTTACTCCTATTTACTGAGTTTCAATGCCACCACGAAGCCTAATTAGGCCTGCACAGTGAAGGAACCAACCTATCTAGGCACACCCCAACACCCCTAATGCCACCAACAGGTTCCTCAGGACTCCCCAAGCCCTCCTTGACACATTTCATACATCACTCTTGCACGAGCACTCAACAATCTGCAAAATACTCACTTCTAAGATCAATTCTAGGCCTGTCACATAGAGATGCCAAGCCTAAGACATCATGGATCTCACGCCAAACCCCATTTCTCTCCCTGAAACCACTTGCAACATGAAGAGCACTCTTAACCCTACCATTCCACCAAGAATTAGATTTCTCCCACGGTGGAATGGAAAGATTAAGGCATTATTGTGTTCAAACCCTGGTTTGGTGGGGTTTCAGACCCACTTCTAGAAAAACAGATGTAACTTTCGCTTTCCTTGATGAAATTGCCTCAAATCACCACCAAAAGAAAGGTAACTCTCTCCTCTATCAGCCCATGGGTGTTTTGAGCCCGTACAATGACATCACAGTCCGTACCAAACAGAAAAACAGAGAAAAACGCTGGAAATCAGAGAAAAACAGAGTTATTTTTATTCAATTCTTCAAAAATCCAAAACATCATCCTTGCCTCGACCACATGGAGGCTTTTTAAACATGACACAACCTCTGCCAACGGTCCTCAACTGTTTTTCGAATGAAGAGACCGTTGGTTAGTGTGTTTACAACTTTATTTTGAATTGACTTAAAATCATTACTTGGTTACACCAAGTTTACATTTGAACTTTGACACCTATTGACACCTATAATACTAAATCACCCAATTACATCATAAATGGTCTTGATTGACCTTATTTAGCATACTAAGACTCAAAACATCTTAATCTATCCTACTGACCACCTATCAAACTTCAAAAGATCAAATTTTGTCCATAAGATGTAGGTGCTCCTGTACCAATTGATGAAGGAGTGGTTGCAAAGAGGGGACTCAAGACTGAAGAGTTCGAAGGATTCAAAGTCATGGTAGCTGATGGGTTTCATATTTCCTGCAATCAAAGGGTTTCCAACATGTCCCTACAGCTGGGTAACCATGAAGTCAAAGATGACTTCTATGTTGTAAGTATTGTAGATACGGATGTCGTTCTTGGCATTCAATGGCTGCATTCTCTCGGAGAAATCTCTCTAAATCTGCAAACAATGGAGCTTAAGTTTCAATCCGATGGGAAGAAGGTGGTGTAAAGAGGCATGTCTAATGGTGGTCCTCAAATTGTATCTTTCAAAAGAATGGAGAGGCTGATTCAGCATGATCAAGTTGAATGGGCTGTAGAATGTATGGTTCTTCCAAGTAGTCTAGTTGAAACAAAGAGGGACTATCCACCAGATATTCAATCCTTGCTCACCAAAAAGAGTAAGGTGTTTGCTGATCTACCTCCTGGGCCGCCTCCTGATAGGTGGTTTGAGCACGTCATTGAACTCAAGGAAGGAGCCAAACCTGTTATCATAACTCCTTATCGATATCCTAAGAAGCAGAAAGATGAGATTGAGAAAAACATAAGAGAACTCTTGGAGATGGGCTTCATTCGTCCAAGCAAAAGTCCTTTTGCTTCAGTTGTTGTTCTTGTGAAGAAAAAGGATGGCACCATCCGCATGTGTGTTGATTATCATGCCTTGAATCAAAATACAATCAAGAACCGGTACCCCATTCCCAGGATAGATGAGCTCATTGATGAGTTGCATGGTGCCAAATTCTTTTCAAAAATTGATTTGAGATCGGGCTACTATCAAATTCGAATGAGGGGATTTGATGTTGAGACGATGGCATTCTAATGCCATTATGGTCACTTTGAGTTTTTAGTCATGCCATTTGGGTTGAATAATGCTCCTGCCACTTTCCGGTCTTGTATGAACTGAGTCTTCCAGAAGCAATTGAGGAAGTTTGTGCTAATATTCTTTGATGATATCCTCATCTTCAGCAAGACGTGGGAAGAACATCTCAAGCACTTGGAGGAAGTGCTTAGCATCCTTGAATCAGAAAGCTCGTTTGCCAAAGAGTCCAAATGTGAATTTGGAATGAAGGAGTTGCGCTACCTTGGTCACATAATCAGTGTTGAAGGGGTGAAGGTTGATCCAGAAAAGATCAAGACGATAGTTGATTGGCCACCTCCAGAGAACTTGACTCATTTGAAGGGGTTCTTGGGTCTTTGTGGTTTTCACAGAAGATTTGCAAAGGGCTACTCTCAAAGTGCTGCTCCTCTTACTGGCCTCACTTAAAAGGGAGCTTTCTTTTGGTCAGAAAAGGCACAAGGTGTTTTTGATAAGTTCAAAAAGATTATGAGCTCTTGTCCAGTTTTGGCTATACCGGATTTTTCCAAGCCTTTCGAGCTGCAATGTGATGCTTCGGGAGACGGTGTTGGTGTTTTGATGCAGGATAAGCATCCCATTGTGTTTGAAAGCAGGAAGTTAAGGGGTGTTGAAAGAACTTACTCCATCTATAACAAAGAAATGCTTGCAATCATGCATGCATTAGCAAAATTTAGACAGTATTTGGTGGGGAGAAAATTTGTTGTTCAAGACTGATCACAATAGCCTCAAGCACTTCATGCATCAGAAGGACTTGAACGAAAGGCAAAAAAAGTGGGTGAGTAAGCTTCAAGCTTATGATTTTGACATTGAGTATGTCAAAGGCAAAAACAATGTTGTAGCGGATGCTCTATCAAGGAGACCCCATTTGAATTCAATTTGTGGGCTTACTGCTGGTTGGAAGGAGTTGTTGTTTGCTGATTATGCTAAAAATCAGTTTGCAACCAGCATTATTGAAGGTACTTTTCATGATGAAAGGTACAAGGTGGTTGATGGATTGATACATTACAAAGGGAGGATCTTCTTAGTGGCCGATTCTAAGCTCAAAAAGAAGATTTTGCAGACTTTCCATGACATCCCACTTGCTGGTCATCAAGGTTAGTTCAAGACCTACAGGCAGATCCGTGAAAAATTTTCATGGAAGGGGTTGAAGGAAGAGGTCTTGCGCTACATCAAGGAGTGTCACACTTGCCAAATGAACAAGAATGAGCATACAATTCCAGCAGGGTTATTGCAGCCATTACCAATTCCCAATCAAAAATGGGAAAGCATATCAATGGATTTCATCACAGGGTTGCCTAAGACTCAGGGCAAAGACTGCATCTACGTTGTGGTGGATAGATTAACTATGTTTGCTCACTTCTTTGCAATTACTAGTTCATTTTCAGCAGCTCAAGTTGCAGAATTGTTCTTTCATGAAGTGTTTAGATTGCATGGGTTGCCGAAAAACATTGTGAGTGATAGGAACAACAAGTTCCTAAGCACCTTTTGGCAAGAAGTTTTCAGGTTGAGTACTAGTTATCATCCCCAGACCGATGGGCAAACAAAAATTGTGAACAAGTGGTTGGAAGGCTATCTCAGGAAATATGTTTCGGAGTAACAAAAGGCTTGGGTAAGATGGCTTCACTTAGGAGAGTATTGCTACAACTCATCCTTCCACATGTCTATTAGGATGTCCCCATTCATGGCTCTCTACGGTTATGAGGCTCCTAGTTTTGTTGATTTCGTGTTTGGTGTAGCAAAGCTCCTCAAGCCAAGGACATGTTGCGGCAAAGTCAAGATATTTTGAAGGCCTTGAAGAACAACATCTAGATAGCACAAAGCAGAAGATGTACGTTGATCAGCAGCATGTTGAACGCACCTTTGAGGTTGGTGACATAGTCTATCTTAGACTTCAGCCCTACAGACAGTCTACTCTCAAGAAGAGTGGAGCAGAGAAACTCAAACCACGTTTCTATGGGCCATTCAAAGTCATCAAAAGGGTTGGAACAGTGGCTTATGAGTTGGAGTTACTAGCAAGCAGCAAAGTTCACAATGTCTTCCACGTGTCTCGCCTCAAGAAGACGTTTGGGCACAACGTCGTTGTTTCATTAGATTTGCCTCCTTTGGATGAGGAAGGGCAGTTGGTGTTGGTTCTTGAGGGGATTATTGATTCCAGAGAACATTCTTTGAGGAGAAGGACAATCAAAGAATACTTGGTGAGGTGGAAGAATTTGCCTTTGAAGGATGCAACTTGGGAGAATGAGAAGATCCTACAGCATCTAGACTTGCTATTGGAACATGAGGAAATCCTGCAGCAACCGGACTTGGAGAAAGAGGAGATTCTGCAGCAACCAAACTTGGAGAAAGAGGAAATCCTGCAGCAACCAGACTTAGAGAAAGAGGAGATCTTGCAGCAACCAGACTTGGGAAAGGAGGACATCCTGCAACAACCTAACCTGGAGAAAAAGGAGGTTTTGCAGCAACCAGACTTGCAGAATGAGGAGATTTTGCAGCATCCAGGCTTGCGATTGCTTGAGGGAAAGCAATCTTGGGGAAGGCGGAATGTAATGTCCCCTTCTCAACAGTGATCTAGTAGTTGACCGTTAGCCTATTCTGGAGACCCGTAGGCTACTCGAAAGTGGAAATTAGGGTTTCCTATCTTCTAGGAGGATGTTTCAACTTTTTCTGAAGCTTGCTCTTGGAATCTTGGAGTTTGGATTGCAGATTCTTTTTGGGTTTCCAGAAAGCTTCGCAACGGTATAGCATGCATGTTAATCTGAGCAACTTTTTGAATTTACTATTTTTAGTAAATTCTATTTCTGGCAGTGGTCCTGTTGGCATCAACACATTTAGCTTCCCTCTTTTGACAGTTTAGTTGGTAATGTGGATTTTTGGCATTACGATGATTTTATTTGGAGGGATAAGTTAGTTTATGTTATTAATGTTATGTTTTCAATTTGACCCCCTTGGCCTAATGACACTACTTAAAGTTGTTTTGAAAAAGGGGCTAGAAGGGTGGTCGCCTCATCAGGAGGATTGATTATAATATTTCTAAGGTAAAAAAATAATGCCTTGGGAAATGGACGCCAACCTTGAGGAGATATTATGTTTTTTAAAGAATGAACTATTTCATTCTCTTCTGGGACGCCAACTTCTGGAGGGAAAATGAGTCAACCGAAATTCAAACTTTCTCCTTGGTCTTTGGGCGCATCTTTTGGAAGCTGTTTTCAGAGTCTTTAAAAGGAGGAGTTGCTCTTCATTTCATCATCTCTTGTCTACTGCAAAGTTATGCTGCCGAAATGGTGAGTGAGTGCTTCAGGGAATGCATACCCCCTAGCTTGGCTTAGTTTTTTGCTTGAGAGATAGCAACTAACTGAGAGTGAGGATTGTTTCTTGCTCAGAGAGATAGATTGAGTTATTGTAATGGAGTTTTGTGAGATTTTGATGAGTTTCTAAGTTTGTTAGTCATGTACTGTTGATAGTCATTTTTGCTTAGAAGTCTTTGGGTGATTTTTGTATCGTTCTGGGTATTGTTCTAATGCATTTATTTGCTAGGGGTGACCTTTCCTGTCAAATTGCAGATTTTATTATCAAGAAATGAATTTATTGGAGTGAAATCGCCCCTCCTTGAGGGCCGCACCTTCCTGGCAGCAGCATTGGGATTCGTGCAAAATAATTTAAGGGTTTTTGATGTTGTTTGGCCATTGGGATTTGGGCGCCATCTTGTCTAGGAGCAATTGCACTTTATTTCAGGTCATTCGGAGAATTTTGGAGTGTTTTATGAGCAATTTAGTGGTTTACTTAGTTGTTGGTCGATCAAATCAGATTTTAGAAGTTCGTCATTTGAGTTGGCTTTGTGTGGGATTGAGTCTTCTGATGTTAGGAGTGATACTTTACCTATTTGCAGCATTGTGACATCTTCATTACGGGGCTTATTGCAGGGATTCTCTTTATTGTAAAGTTGCACGGTAGTACTATCAGCTATCTTTCATTCTTGCTAAGCTTTATTGTAATCCCCACAATTGTGGAAGAGACTGGCCTTGTTCCAATCTTCCTTTTCTGCATTTACTTTATGTACTACCCGCTGAATAAGCGGAAGGGGTCGGCAAGCCGCCCATTTACTTTCAGTACTTGCATTGAATCATCATACTGTTGATCGTCCTAGCCATCATCTTGCTCCCGCTGAAATAGGCAGTCGAGTTGCATACAATTACTTTTCCAGCATTGTACTTCTTCGAGCATTAAAAGATCATCGGCGCCATATGACAACACCATTCTCATCTTGAGATCGTGTGTGCATTCTTGGCATAGAGTTACTTCATTGCAATTGGTTTATGATCTCCTAACATTAACAAGTGAAATTGGTGTGTAAAATTTGAAAAAATTGTTGAGGATCATTACAGCATCATATGCTTTCTTTTGTAACAAGAGAACCACAAAATTTATTAGAAATGATTGAGTTCTAATTCTTACCTTTTATGCAATTAGAACTCCAAGTACTTTAGTTCCTTGTTGGCTTGCTTCTACTAATTGAAACATTGGAGGCCAACTAATCGATTTACCTAGGCTTTTCAAAGTATTCAAGAAGTACATTTACACTAGACCCACCATCAATGATTGTATTGGTGAAGTTCTTCCCAAGTATTTTCATGTACACAATTGCTAGTTGATATCATATTGATTGTCACTAACATGAAATTGATTAGCTTGTCCCCATATAATGCAAGTTCCATTATTAGATCTTCATTTTTTCCTCTAGATGCTACACAGGTCATTTCATGTTCTACCTTGCCACTCTCTCTTGCTACACAGGTCTATGAGATGAACATACCCTTCTTCAAGAAGGGGAAGATGTCTAGTAACCTCAACCCACTCTTCCTCCATATGTTGTAGGTCATTGCTCATAGTCAATTAAATGTTTTGATGTCTATCTCTAACTTACACTTCAACTTCAACTTCTACTTCGCCTACTTCAGCTTTGAATTGTGTTGAAGGATTCTCTTTGGCTACTTCCCATAGTCTTCTTCTTTGTTCTCTTTTCTCCACTAGTGCCAGAGATCATCACTCCCTAACCACTTTGTGATCTTTTCCACCTTTGTTTAGGCTTAATGGCATTAATTTATGGGAGTGTGGTGTCAATCTTCATTTTGTTGTTCTTTTTTACAGTTTTTTTATTCAAAGTTCAAACTATTGTAGTATTTGTTGATTGTGCACTTCTCACATTTGGTTCAAAGATCTTGTAGTATAATGTAATTCCTTGCAAGGAATCAAGATAGGTGTTTTAGTAGGGTATCCATGTCTTCAATTACTATGAAAGCTATTGTAGTGTTTATTGATTGTGCACTACACAATCACATTTGGTTTGAAGATCTTGTAGTATAATGTAATGCCTCACAAGGAATCAAGATAGGTGTTTTAGTAGGGTATCCATGTCTTCAATTACTATGAAAACTATTGTAGTATTTGTTGATTGTGCACTTCACAATTACATTTGGTCCTAAGATCCAATTGTATAATGTAATGCCTTGCAAGGAATCAAGATAGGTGATTTAGTAGGGTATCCATGTCTTCAATTACTATGAAAACTATTGTAGTATTTGTTGATTGTGCACTTCACAATTACATTTGGTCCTAAGATCCAATTGTATAATGTAATGCCTTGCAAGGAATCAAGATAGGTGTTTTAGTAGGGTATCAATGTCTTCAATTACTATGAAAACTATTGTAGTATTTGTTGATTGTGCACTTCACAATTACATTTGGTCCTAAGATCCAATTGTTTAATGTAATGCCTTGCAAGGAATCAAGATAGGTGTTTCAATAGAGTATCCATGTCTTGAATTACTATGACATTCCAAATTGTGTCAAACAATACTTGATTTCTCTCAGCTTCTTCACAAACGTGTTCCTATAATGAAAGATCCCAAAGATATTTAAAATACCCCACGAGATTGTCCTCCCGCTCTTGAATTGTTTCTACTACTTCATCAATAGGCCTACCATTTATGGTTTAATCTTTTCAATCTGACCTCACTTCATATAGGCAACAACATCAATGTTTATTATTATCTGGCTAAAGCATCAAATGCATACAATGATAAAAAAATTAAGAGTGCATACCAGAAAAAGTAACAAAATATTACACACTAGCAGCTTTATTCAAAAAGAGTTTGCTTACATACAAGTAGATCAAAGAAGACCATGGCAAGATCATGTTGGAAAAGGTATCTCAACCTTGCATCTCAATGTTGTATTTATTAATTAGTTGCATTTATTTATTACTTTGTCCTCACATGGGAAAGAGAGTGTCCCACTTTGAGGTGGCATTCTTTGCCACATGTCAATATTTTATTATGTAAGAAGTTGTAAGAGTATTTAATATCATCATGGTGTGTAAGTTATCATCGTGATGTGTAAGAGTGTCTTATGATATTGTACGTAGGATTTACTTATGACAGATTCTATGATGCATAAAAGCATGATTATAGGAGAGTTACATTGGAATCTCGAACAACATTATGACATGTCATAAGGTATCTTTGAATGGCAATAATGGAGCGAAAATGGAGCACCCAAGTTGCTGAGTTGGTTATGATGGATTATGACAGCATAAAAAGATCTAATATTAACATGCTAATCCATCATGGGAGTTGGGCATTGGAATTCCTTATGGGGATTTGGGTGCCATTTGGGGGGTTATTATCCTCCCATGGTTTGTGGTTTACCATTTGTGATTTCCTATTTTGTATCTTCTATATATTGGTGCCTAAAATAAAGATGTAATATGATGTAATTTTTGCAAGGGGTTATGCTGCCAAAATTTCTCCAAACTTGTGTTGATTATTCTCATGTGAAGGATTGAGCCTCTGGAAATATTGGTTCAAGATTTGGAGGCTGGATTTTTTTCCTAAAAAGGTTTTGCCAAAATAAACACTATGTCATTGTGGTATTTGTTTTTTTGTGTATATTTTATTTTGAAATTGCTAGATTGTATTTTGCATGCATTTCTCTCCTTATTGATTAGTGTAGGAAGTGTTTCCACTATTAGCTTATTTTCAAATCAAACTCTTTCCTTGTCTATGATTATTCAATACAAAGGGGTGAATAGTTGTCAACTAGAACAAAGCAGATTGGAACTACTAAACAAAACATGAACAACTAACCCAAAGCCAGCAAGTTAACTAGAAAAATAGTCAGCTCCATAAACTAACAAAACATTATAAATTCATTGCTAATTACACCTGCTTTGCACATATTGTATAGGTAGATAGGAATCCATAGATTTGCATCTAAACCCTCTGTACATTTCCTCTATTATTTCTAAATAGAAGTGGAATACCTTCCAAAAGCCTCCACATCTTAAATGTCTCTTTGGTATGCATATATGTTTTCCATTACGCATTCTATGATTTTGTTGAATTACTAGCTGATCTAAAAGATTGTCCCCTGATTCACCAAGTGATTAGATCATAAGAGGTAGTGGTTACATGTTGATTACCATATTGGTAATTATGTCCTTGTTATAAGACTTTTGGAGGTTGCCCCCTAAAAGTGGTTCATTCTAATAATCAGTATTTTGTTCTAATCTTACTAATTATTTAGATATGATCTATTATGCTCTTATATATGCATTCATTTTGCTATCTTGTGGATTTGTATTATATTGACATTATTCTTCTCCTACAAAATGTAATTCCATTACACAGCACATCATTTGCCAGCCTTATAAATGTAACAAGTACATAAAACCAGTGCTCCCCGAGGATGCATCCCCTACCAATTTTTCCCCCATCCTCTATAGGGGACATTTTAGGGATGCTTAGGAAATGTCCCCCATGTCCCCTATGTGAAAAAAACAGAACATAACCGGGACATTCCTCTTTTGCCAAGGAACATTAGGGGATGGCTAGCTATCCCCGAGATGGCTAGGGGAGGTCCAAGCATCCCCCAACTGTCCCAGGAACGACTAGCCGTCCCCTACAACCCAACAATTTGCCAAATGCATTTTTTTTAAAACGCACATTTTTTATTTAAAAAAAGGGATGGGCTGGCCCATAAGGATCCCCTACTCGCCCCTTTAAACAATACCAAAACCTAATTGAACCCTCAAAAGAACTAAAAACAAAAAAAACTCTCATTTTAACATTTTAAAACTTTTGTAGAAGAGCAGCAAGAGAACAGAAATAGTGAAAAGAGGGGAGAACAGCAATGGAAAGAAGGCACTAGGGCATCAAATCCACTACATTTGAGGTAAGTTCTTCATCTAGCATTTGTTTGTTCAATTTCTTTTGCATTTTTTTAGGTTTTTTTTTTTTAACTTTTAAACACATAGGGAGGGCATTTTGAATTTTTTTTTTCTATTTGAACTTGCAGCTCTGTTTTTAAATTATTAACAAAAACAAATGAAAAGATTGAAGTTCAAATGCAACAAAGGAGTAGAGCTAGAAGACATAGAAGCATGGATGCCACTTGGTGTTCTTCTGGGAGTGGGAGTGCAGCAGGGCCAGCAAGTTCGACAAACCCATTTGAATATCCTTCCAAACTCTTCAAAATCTCTGCAAAAGGCCCATTTAACCCCAAGAAACCTCTCTTCCAATTTGCATCATGAATAGACAAAAATTAAAAAAAAATCAAGGAGGAGTAGAGTATGGCTATGTTATTTGTGTAACAAAAACTATAGAGGTGGCTATAATAGAGTTTATTGTCATCTTTTGTAGATAGGTGGACAAGAGGTAAAAGGTTGTAAGACTATAACTCCAGCTAAGAAGACTGAGGCAACTAGATTGCATATGGAGGGGGAGACAAAAAAGTAAGGAATTCCATTGGAGAGTATGCAGCCTAGTGTGTCATTGCCTACAAGATCCATGGATGTTGAAACTCAAGGAGAAGGGTTCTACTTCTACGAAGGGAAAGAAGAGAATTATTAGTGTTGCAGATATGTTTAACATACAATCACAAGAGGTGGCTAAGTTGTAATAACTTGAACCAATTTTATACCATTTTTTTGCAATTTTCACATAGTTTTGTACTCAGGTATTCCATCAAACAGTTTTCCAATAGGCTGGTCTGAGTTTGTGTGCAGCTTGTTTGAATGGATATTGTAAATAATCAACAGTACATAGTATCCTTATCTTCCAAATATCACCCACTCATAAATAATAAAATATTACAACTAAGTTGTTCACAAAGGAATGTTATATGATACTAGCACTGCTATTACAAAACTTAAATATCCAGAATTTACACACAGCCAATGAACTTTTAATATTATAAATCAAAATTCACTAACCTGGAAAATCTATCAGTAATCCTTAATATTTTATTCTGCTCCAATGAGTTGTACGGCAACCAATAAATAATATAGCAGCCTCTAAATATTGGTATGGTGATGAGTAGAGAGCTGCAATTGCATGAAGAAGAGATGGCGCCCAAGCTTTGACTGATTTTGAATTCTCTAAGGTCCACGACAGCTCCTAAAATCCCCCACAATATGGTTCAGCACATTTTCACTTGGTACGGCAGCTTGGAATAAGTGGTGGCTCCTTTGTTCCTCCTATGTTGACTTCTTTTGACCCCTTTTAAAGCTACAACAGTCTTCAATCATTCATTTCATGGTTCAAGCCTCGTAAGGAAAGCTGCAATTGGTTTACGGAGTGATGCCAGCTTTAAGAGCTCCAATAAACTTTATCGACTCATTTTCTAAGAAACCCTACCCTTGTACCTTCTTTTCATGCAACCAAAGGTTGTACCACACATAGACAAGGTCATTCGAGCACGCTTTTAAGTCAACCTATTGCACTTCTTTGTGTGAATGGCCTCAAAAATACTTCAATTGTGCTTACAACTAGAAGCACTTAAAGTCTAGGATAAAAAGCGGATGGCAAGCTTTTGAAGATTAGGTCTTGTTGCACCATAATCTTCCCACCACAAATCTACAAGGATAGCAATTGTCATTTTATAACTTAGTAAGGATTTTAATAAACTTAACAATTAAAATTAAACACATGTTTTCTTTACCTAGTTGCAAAGTGGCTCTCCTACGAATGAAATGTTTTTAAGAAAACAACGCCCCCCTCATCCTTCTTATAACTTTGTATCTCATCGAGTATGAGGTCTAGATCTATCAATACATGTGTTGAGGCCAAGAAGAACCTTTGCATCTGCTTTGAAAGTAGGGGAGAAATAAAACTTGGGGTCCAAATAGTAGGCAGCAACATAAATATGTTGGTGGAGTTGTCGGTTCCACCTCCAATCAATTATGCACCATATGGGTTCATATTTGATCTTGTTTGACCCATACAAATGCTCAATCACCTCTTTGGCCTTATTCATGGTCTCGTATAGATACCCCATGGGGTTTTGATCCCCATCCACCAATCCTAGAACCCTAATCAACGGTTAAGAGTGTTTTTAGTTCTATTCAAGGGTTGGTTTAGCATGATCGGATCTTTCAATTTGCTTTTGTATTATGTTTATGTTATCTATTTAATAGGTGAGAACCCCAATAGAAGCCCCAATTTACAGAAACAAAAAAACACAAGACAATCAACTTTAAATGAGTTTTAGGATTATTGTCACTTTCTTGGCATTAAGAGCCTGTTGACAACCCCATACACTCTCCAAAGTTATGATGTCACTAAGAAAGAGAATAAAGCCAATTTGTAAATGGCTTGGATTATAATTAAGAAAATTAGAACGATTTCTAGAAGAAATGGTATACGCCTAGTATATATACTAAATAGAATTCTCACTATTTCAACTAAGCTTCCTAAAGCAACCTGGTCAAAACATAAGCTAAAAGGCTAAAACTTTTGCATCATGTTTGCACACATACCATGTGAAATTAAGAGCAATTTAGATGATAAAACTTCCAAATGTATGTTTTGAGCTTTTCAAAAGAAGCAAAGACCTATAGACTTCATTATCCTACAAGAATAAAGATAGTTGTGAGGGTGGATGTAATTTTTTATCAAGAAGAAGGAATTGAAATTAGTAACAATAAGTAAGAAAATAGAAGCAATTTCTAACTGATGAAATGTTTAGTACCACTATCAATTTACCATTACTGAAAAATTGCGTTACTAGATCCTGCAGGTGACCAATTGGATCCCGATCTGATTCGAACCGGATCCAAGTACCGGTCCAGTTCGCCTGTGAGTCCAAGCCGAGGGCTACAAAAGGCCACCCGGTTTGCCTAGGGCAAACCCGAGATGAACTCGGGCAGATCCGAGCGAACCCACAGGGAACTCGTCCCAACAGCATCCAAGTTTGGCGTTTTTTTTTTTTTTTTGCTTTTTTTAATCATTTTAGTCAATTGATTTGACTAGGTGCCCAAGCCCTAATATTGACTTGCAAAACATTTAAAACACCAAAACAAGTCCATTTTGTATCATTTCTTTTGCAAACAACAAATATCATTCCAAGAGGCTCAACATTTTTTTGCTTGTTGGATCAACAAAGAGAGTTGAAGATTGATCTTTGAAGGTTCTACATCAATTGCCTTGTCATTTCCTACACATTTACAAGTGTTTATTGGCTGCCAAGAAGATCATAGAAGGAATTTTTTGCAAAGAGGTAAGTTTCTTTCAATTTTTTTTCCTCCATTTTTGTTTTACAAACAAGAAACAAATTTTTCGCTTTGCTTATCTATGTTTTTTTCCTTTCTTTTGGGAATGTATCAAAGATTCAAAAGAGCTAGGTTTTGTATATCTATTTTTTGTGTTCAATTTTTCGTTTTTGTTTTGAATGTGTTGTTTACAAAATTTCTTGCCATAGGAATCACAATGGCAACTAGTTCTAGCTCCATGGCTCAATGTAAATTCAAAACAGATCTGAATTCTCCTCTATGGAAATATGTTCAAATGATACAACAAGTTCCAAGTGGTGGGGGTTACATTTGGATTTGCAATGGGTGTGATGTTAGATATTCTAGTTCATATAGTCAAGTGAAAGCTCATTTGTGTGGAACACCTGGACAAGGCATCAAACCTTGCCTTGGAAAGAATGGTGTAGTTGTGTCATCAGAAATAATGATAGGATATATTATGGAGCAAGAACAAGCAAATGAACAGCAGGCCGTAAATCAAATCACCCCTTAGTAAAAAAAAAGATCAAAGAGAACACAGCCCGCATCTAGTCCCAATGTTGTGGTAGAAAACCATCCACTTTTTGCCACTCCTCATCCTCAAAGTGAACAACTCATTACAAGCAAAAAACCAAAGGGACCTTTGGAAAGTGCATTTCAAAATGAGAGTCGAGACATTGCCCACCAACATGTAGCAAGATGTATTTATGCAAATGGATTGTCTTCTAATGTTGTTTGCTCTCCATATTGGAAAGAGATGTTGAACAAGGACCCAGGTTATGAGAAGGTGCGTGGCACCTTATTGGAAAAAGAGGTCAAGAACATTGAAGATGCATTGCAGCCCATAAGGGATTCATGGGTTGAGACAGGTGTATCCATTGTTTCAGATGGGTGGAAAGATGCAAAAAATCAGCCCTTGATCAATGTCATAGCAGTGTCCCCTAAAGGGGCAGTGTTTTTGAAATCTGTTGATTGTGAGGGACAAGTGAAAGATGGCCAATTTATTACTAGTATTCTCATCACAGCCATTGAGGAAGTGGGTCCCCGTAATGTTGTTCAAGTAGTAACGGACAACGCAAAGAATCGTAAAGCTGTCGGTTTGTTGGTTGAGAAACGATATTCACATATCTTTTGGACACTTTGTGCAGTCCACTCTTTCAATCTTATGCTACAAAAGGTTGGGAATAAAATTGATTGGATCAAAGAGTTGTATGCAAAAGTTGAGGACATCCAAATGTTCATCACCAACCACCACATGTCTCAAGGCATTTTCAAATCATTTTCAAAATTGGAGCTATTGAAGGTAGGTGAAGTTGCATAAAATTTTACATTTTCATAATTTGATTGTGTATTCTAATTCTCCTTTAATTTTTTAAGTTTGTTTTTAAATTTTAATTATTTTATTTTGTATTTTTCTAGGTTGCAGAGACCCGTTTCGCCTCTAACACAATCGTCTTGAGACGACTTGTGAAAGAGAGGCGTTTTCTAGCATGGTGATTAGCCAAAATTGGTCTATATGGCAGCAAAGCAGCTCTAACAGGGCAACAAAAATTAAGCAAATGATATTATCATATTAGATGACTTGTGGTGGATAAGATGACTTGTGGTGTGGAGTATCTCCTTAGCTTCACCGAGCCCATTTTGAGCATGATTTGCTATACCGACATGGACAAGCCTTGCATTGGAGAAATATATGATGGCATCAACTCAATGCTTGAGAAAATGAAGAGCATTATAAATGTGAAAGAGCAAGACCCTAAATGTTGATGTTATTACAGCGCCTAGCCGTTACTTCCAGATCAGCACTAATTATTGAAGGTAATTAAATTATATAGCCTAACGGCTATTTGAATTGTAAATATCATATTCAAATGAAGAGAGGCTTCATTTATGGCTCGGTCACATGAGAAGATGTGAATTCATTAGAAGACATTTAATATTTGTTTATTAAGGCCGACTTCCATTCATGAAGGGACACGATTTCTCTAGAAGCCGACTAAATTAATATCAAGAGTCATGTCTTCTTGGGCCGACTTCTCTCATGAAGAGTCACGTCCTTTATCTCCCTTGCCTACAAATATAAGATCATGATCATTCATTTGATCATCAAGTTCATTCATCATAATTCGCATATCTAGAGGGAGTTCGCACTTTCAGCAGATCATCAATCCGTAGCAGCAAATCGACTTCAAGGAGAATTGTATTCATTTGTATATTGCATCTAGGAGAGGTGCTCTTGTTCATTGTATCAAATCAGCATTGTGTTATGCCTGAGTTGTAAGCAGATCTCTACTCTTATTCTATCAATATATAAGAGATATATTGGCTGGGTTTTTCTCCCTCAGGTTGGAGGGTTTTCCCAAGGTATCTTGGTGTGTTAATTGTCTTATGTGCTGCATTTTCTGAGTACTTTCAGTTTTGAATTATCTGATCATGAAAAACTAACACTAAAGAGACTTTCTTCAAACAAGTGCATGCAATTGTTGAAGAAAGATGGAACAAAATGACCACTCCATTACATCTTCTTTCCTTCGCATTGACTCCAAAATACTACAATGCTGAGATTCTTTTTGTGCCAAGAAGGCTTCCCCCAAATAGAGATTTTGAAGTGGTTGAAGGGTACAAGGCAGTATTCCGTAGACTCTTCTCTGAAACGGAATTGCGAGATGTAGTCAAGAATTAGTTCACTGATTTTGTGCACTCAAATGGTCAAAGTGTTAAGGCTCTTCATGATGGGTTTAAGAAGGATGCTCATAGTTGGTGGTACTTCCGTGGCCAATTCTTCATACACCTACAACCCCTCGCAATCAAAGTTTTATCACAAGTAAGTTTAATAAATTTATTTTTTAGTCCTTAAAGTTTTAATAAATATAATGTAAAACTTGAATTGTTTACTTTGTCTTCATAGGTTGCTAGTTCATCTACATCTGAGAGGAATTGGAGCACATATTCTTTCATCCATTCAGTAAAGCGCAATAGATTGCACTCCAAAAGAGCAGAGAACTTAGTATACATGCATTCCAACTTGTGTCTCCTTTCACACAAACAACATGAGTACAAGGAAGGGGACACAAAGTTGTGGGATATAGAGCCAATGCATACGGATTTGGATGTTTCCACTTCCCAACATATTGCATATGAGGATTCTGAAAGCCAGCACACTTTTAGTGCAAGTGGCATTGGCAGTGCCATTGGCACTGCTTGTGGTTCATCTAATGTTCCTACATCATCTAATGTCAATGATGATGATGATGTTGATGATTTAGAAAATCCATTTGATGATTAAAACTAAAAGTGTTATGAAAGAGCGAGAATTGGGGAGATTGCTCGGATGGCGTGCCTGCGCGTCCAAGAGCGAAGCTAGGGCATCCGAGCCCTAGCCTGTGATCGTTTCTTTCTGGTGCATGCATGTGAGGGGTGGGGTCTATCTGCTGTCTCAGGGGGTTTGTTGACTGCGCGTGGTTCCTGTGTGCCGCTTGGGTACTTGCCAGCGCTCTTCCTTGGTGTGTTCTATGGGTCACGTGGGTGTGTGGCCAGCGACCTCCATTGGTTCGGGCTTTGGGCGCACAGGGTTCCTTGTTGTTTTGCATTGTGTGTGGTCTCTTGGGGCCTCAGTGGTGGGGCTTGCTGGTGTATGCCTGGCTTGGACTGCTGGGGGAGTGGAGGTTTTGGGGGTGTGGTGGGAAAAACTCACTGATTCCCCATTTTCTTGTAGGGTAGAGTTGTGTAGGTAGAGTTTGGAAGGGTTGGTGTTCGGCCTTGTATGGTAACTGTCAGTTCTTGAGCTTCAATGCCTGTGGGGGAGTCTTCGCAGGGCCCAGTGGGAATGGACTTTCGGTCCGCGATTGGATCAAAGTCGTCAATCCATGCAACAAAAATGATTGACAATAGCCTTTTCTTTCAGGATTCGGCAGAGGGCGGTGCCTGCATGTCTGGGGGATCTCGTATCACCAAAGTTAATGGATGTCTTGAGCAGTGTAAAGAGAGACCCACACTGGTCATTCTGCCGAAGATGGTAGCTGAGGATATTGATTATTATTCCAGGCATTCCTTATATTGCAAATTTTTGGGGATGAGGGTTTCTCCTCAGTTTTTGGTGTCTTGGGCCCGGCGGACCTGGTCACCGGTAGGTGAAATGGACATCATGTTGTTGGCTAACAATTACTTTATGGTAACTTTTGACTGCATGGCTGATCGGAATAGTGTTTTTGAGGGAGGTCCCTATTTTCATAACCAAGTGGGGTTGTTTATCAAACCCTGGCAAGCAGGTTTCAACCCTTCGGAGGAGCTTCCAAATCGGGTTCCGGTTTGGGTCCGGTTGCCTCGTCTTCCGGTGGAATGTTGTCGTGATGATGTCTTGCAGCTGATAGCATCTTTGCTTGGGAAACCAGTCGGCTCATCGCAACAAACTTTGGATAGAAAGGTAATGACTTACGCCCGTATCTATGTTGAGATTGATTTGGGTAAACCCTTGCCAGATTCTGTAGATATGTGTATGGGCCCTTTCTCTTGGGTGCAGCAATTGGATTATGAGACTCTCCCATTTCGATGTCGTCTGTGTCATGAATATGGTCACTTGTTGTGTCGATGTCCTAAGGCAAGGCATGTGGAGCCCCCATCTTCTCAGCCTCCACACAATCCTTCTATGGCTGATAGGGGGAAGGATCCTATTCCTGGCATTGGGGCTGCTTCAAATGGTTTCATCCCTGTCAGAGATCGTAACAGGAATAGGGGTCAAAAGAGGACCTTCAAAGAGAGACAAGATGAAGATACTTTTAATAGATTCAAGGTGTTAGATGATCTCAGCCAGCAGGAAGTGAATCTGGGTTTGGTTAACCTGGATCAGGGAATTTTGAGTACAGGCCCGACAGGTATCCACTCTGAGGCTGCCCACGAGGCTCATGATGTTAGTGTTTCTGAGATGGTCACTGACCTTCATATGGGGGTCATGGTGGACTCGATTCCTGTAGCTGAGTTGAAGAAGGATGGTGGGGACGGGTCTTCCCCAGGTCGGAATGTTGGTATTGATTCCGGGAGGGTTGCCAAGTCTCTCTCTGCCTTGGGTCTTCATCAAAAGGAGTCTAAAAAAGGGGTGGGGGAGAAATCTTCCAAACCTAGCCGTAAAAAGGATTTGGAAAAGATCAAGTCAATAGGGGAAATTTTGGTGGAGTCAGGGTCGGTCAAGACTCTGATGCTCACTTCTCAAATCCCTCGAAAGGATTGTGTTATCATGGAATGTGAGGGGCTTGAACAGTGGCCCTCGACAAAAAGTTGTTCGCAATTTGATCAAGAGTAATGCTCCTGATGTTCTTTTCCTACAGGAGACTAAGTTATCAGTTGAAGGTATGGTTGGTATGATGCCCAAGTTGTGGGGAAATGGCGGGTGCCAGTGCATTGGGGCCCTTGGTTGAGCGAAGGGAGTGGCCTGTTTGTGGAACCCTTAGAAGGTTCGCCCTCTCTGGTGGATGTCCTATAGGTCTTCCAATTCCATGGTGACCTCTTGGTTTGAAATTGGTGAGTCTGTTCTGTTCTCTAATATTTATGCTCATGTTGACCTTCTTGGCAAGCAGTTGCTTTGGTCCCATATTAGGTATGTGCATAGCATGGCTCCTCTTCACCAGTGGATTTTGGCTAGAGACTCCAAGGCCATTGTTGAGTTGGTTGAGAAGAGGGGAGGTAATGTTAGGTTGGGTCCCTCGGCGCTTCTTCTTCAGGACAACATCTCTGCTTTGAATCTGGGTGACATTGTGCCCAGTAATGGCCGGTTCACTTGGAACAATCGTAGGACGGGAGATAATTGCATTGCTGAAAGGTTGGACCGCTTCTTGGTCTCTTGCTCTTGGATTGGTGGCATGTGGAACTCTTGTTTTGAAATCCTGGATTGGAGGGCTCAGATCATTGGCCTATCAAGCTTGTCATTTCTTCTGCTCGTTGCCTCGATCTCCTTCCTTCAAGTTTCAGCTTATGTGGTTGCGGGACCCATCTTTATATGTCCATATGGCCAATTGGTGGAAGTCCGACAGGCCGGCTTTTGGCACAGCGATGTACACTTTTGCGAAATTGCTCCAATTTATCAAATACCAGTTGAAACGTTGGAATAAACAATGCTTCGGAAATATTTTCCATGATAAGGCTCGTGCTCATGCTGATTTGGATGATATCACAAGGGTGATCAGGAAAGAGGGAATGACAACTAACTTGCTTCAGGATGAGGCTAGGGCCCTAAAGATGTTGGAAGAGTGTGAATTGAGAGAGGAAGTTTTTTGGAAGCAAAAAGCCAGAATCGAGTGGCTTCAGGAAGGAGATGAAAACACTGCTTTCTTCTTTAACTCGGTGAAGGCTAGAAGGCAGGGTAATTCTATTTCGATTCTGGTTAATGAAAGAGGTGAACAACTCTCTTCAGCTCAAGAGATCTCGAATGAAGCGGTGCAGTATTTCACCTCTTTATTCAGGGAGGATGCACAAGGAGGCCCTGCTGAGGAGGCTCAAGTTCTTTCCTGTATTCCTTCTTTAGTCACGAGGGAAATGAATGAGCATCTCATGGGTGACATTTCTTTGGAGGAGTTGGAGGGAACTGTCTTCCGGATGAAGAAAGGGAAGGTGCCTGGCCCCGATGGCTTCCTGGTTGAATTCTTTCAAAAATTCTGGGATATTATTAAGTTGGACCTTCTGGCTGTGGTTCAGGAGTCTCAGAAGAATAAGCAAATGTTACGGGCTTTGAACGCTACTTTCCTTGCCCTCATACCCAAGTGTGATGGGGCGGATAGGTTAAGTCAATTTCGGCCGATCTCTTTGTGCAATGTGATTTACAAAATTATATCCAAATTGATTGCTGATAGGTTAAAGAAGTGGTTGAGAATGCTGATCTTTGAAGAACAAAGTGGCTTTGTGGAAGGTAGGCAAATTTTGGATGGGGTTGTTATTGCTTCGGAAACTATTCACTCGATGGCTGGATCGAAAGATAAGGCGATGTTCATCAAGCTAGATATGGTTAAGGCTTGTGATTGTGTCCGTTGGACTTTTCTCCAGTGGATGTTGGGTGCTTTTGGGTTTGGCCCTGAATGGATCCAGTGGGTTATGAGTTGTGTTACTTCGGTTTCCTTCTCTGTGTTAACCAATGGGGAGCACTCCGAGCTTTTTGGAGCCTCTCGTGGCTAACGACAGGGAGACCCCCTTTCTCCATACTTGTTCACTCTGTTGGTGGAAGGCTTGGGGCGTTTGATCAGAAGGGATGTTGATCTGGGACATATTCAGGGATGGTGTTGGGGAGGTGGTTTGCTATCGCAATCTCATCTGCAATTTGTGGACGACACGGCTCTGATGGGTATGGCCACTGTTAGGGAAGCTTCCAGCTTGCGTAAGGTGTTGGATGTCTATCTTTCCGCTTCTGGTCAACAGATTAATGAAGATAAGTCCTCTATCTATTTCTTTAACACTCCGGTGACCATTCAGCGGAGAATTGCCCAAATCTTGAGATTTCAAATTGGGGTTCTTCCTTTGACCTATCTTGGCATGCCTATCTTTGTTGGTAAGCTACCTAAGGCTTCTTGGCAGAATATTTTAGACAAATTCCGGGTGAAAATTAATCATTGGACCCACAGGTGGTTGTCCTTTGCTGGCCGTGTTTAGTTGCTCAAGTCTGTGGTACAGGCTCTTCCCATCTACAGATGTACGCTTCAGGTGGCCCCGATGGGGTTTGTTAAGGATTTAGACTCTTTAGCCAGGAAATTTCTGTGGGCTGGTAGCTTGGTGTCTTTGAAGTGGACCCTTGTTAGCTGGGATATTGTTTGTAGCCCTTGTAAGTATGGTGGTCTTGGGCTAAGGAAGGCGCCTTTGACTGGGGAAGCGTTGGCGGCTAAGCTATATTGGAGGTGGTGCGTGGAGCAGGATCAGATTTGGGCCAGGATTTTATCTCATAAATACCTCCCTGGTGTTGCTTGGCAGGATATTCCTCGACTTCCCCTTGAGGGGAGGGGTTCGATAATTTGGAACACACTTAAGAAAGGTGCGGCGCTTGTTAAGGGTGGCCTTTTTTGGATTTGCAGGGGGGGGTCAAAGGCTCAATTCTGGTCTGATTCTTGGGATGGTTTTCCTCCCATTACCTCCCAGTTCCCTAATCTGTTGACTCTGAGTCAAAGGTTTCTTGAGGTTGGCTGGTCTAGGGTGAGTGATTTTATGGCTTTCTCTATCCATGACTAGTTGGTGACGGCGAGATGGAAGCACCCTGATGAATGGCATGTTGTTGGCTTGAATGAAGACTGTGCGGAGCTTCACAATATTCTCTCTGGTAGGCGTTGTAGTTCTCTCCTGGATGGGGATGTTCTCTCTTGGTCTCCTAATCCTAAAGGTGTTTATTTTGTTGCTTCTGGGTATCAGGTGTTGTTAGCTCATAGTTTGGAAGGAGAGGAAGTGCCATGGTGGAAGAAGGTGTGGAATAAGTTCTCTTGGCCAAAGTGCAATTGCTTTGTTTGGACTTTGGCCCGAAATAGATGTTTGACGTGGGGCAATATTCGGAAGCGGGGCTTTCAGGGCCCTTCGATTTGTGTTCTCTGCGGTGGGGGAGAGGAGGATTTGACTCATTTGTTCTTTCGTTGTGCCTTTGCTTCTCAGTTGTGGCATTTCTGGTGGGGAGTGTGGAATAGTTCCTGTGATCATGCTTCCTCTTTGATTGACTTTTGGAGCAGTGTGGGTAGGCCTCCCTCGGGGGCTTCTTTTCTGCAGGAGGTTTGGTTTGTGGGGCCTACTTTCATCCTATGGCAGATTTGGTTAGAGAGATATTGTAGGATTTTTCGGGGGGATAGGTTGGATGTATAGCAAGTTTGGCAGAGAATCCTGGGTATGATTCAGGAAACAGTGGCTACTAAATGTGAGGTTGGGTTCCCTTTGGAAAAAGGAGATGTTATGGTGGTGGATAGATTGGGGATCCATGGATCGTCTCTGGATGCTACTGGCCTTAGGAAAGGTAGGCGCCTACGGCAAAGGGTTCATAGGGTCGATAGATGGTTGCCCCCCCCCCCCCATGGGCATTTTGAAGCTCAACACAGATGGTTCTTCCCGGGGTAATCCTGGGCTAGCTGGGGTGGGGGGGATTGGCAGAGATTTTTTGGGATCAACGGTCTTCTTCTTTTCTATTTATGAGGGGCTGCAATCCATTAATCTTATGGAGGGTGTGGCTATCTTATACGCATTCGAGAGAGCTTTTGCCTTGGGCTGGCGTAAGGTTATTTGTGAGTCTGACTCTTGTTGGCGTAAGAACTAACACCTCTAGAGTGTAAGTTTGTACGGACAGCTATGCACACTACGTAATGAGTGCTCTTCAAATTAGGAGGGGAAGCTCCCTCGTTGTGCTGGAATGCATGAAATAGAAAACTAAACTAATGTCCTATCTTTTTGTTCTCAGCTGGTAGAGGCACAAGGTTAAGAAAACCTAGAACGTTGCAGCTAAGTATTTTCTGGTTTCGCAGATCATGTAACTACAACTAAGCTAACTTCTTTAATATCTATCCAATTTCCTCAAGAAACAGAGCATGAGGAAATGGAGCAGGAATGTATTGTACGATAAACTCCAGGTGCGGGCTCACAACATGAAGGCAAGGTAGGCGCAACTATTTGCTAATCCGGGAAGAAGTTTATTAAAACAAACAAATGGACGGTAAACCTGGTACAGCTTCACAACATGAAGGCAAGGTAGGCGCAACTATTTGCTTGGCTGAATGAGTCTACTATAACACACATCATACGATAAGCTTTGAGTACAGTTTCGCAACATGAAGGCAAGGTAGGCGCAACTATTTGCTCTTCTGAATAGGCTTATAATCAACAAAACAAAAGGTAAGCAACTGGGACAGTAGATTGTATAGACGCAACACGCATGCAATAACGATCAAACCAGCAACCCCATTTAACTAAGATCGAATAAACACCATAACAATAACATGAAGGCAAGGTAGGCGCAACAATTTATTATAACAGCAATTACTCTTTGAACAGATACAATAATAGCAATACTACAGGCAAGGTAGGCGCAGCATGTATGCTATCAAGCAAAAGTTCTAATTTACAAGGGTGAACCAATCTTGAGAATAGGCATGTTGCCGACAACGCAGCAATTCTCTATCACCAGGAAAAGCTAATTACAAATGAGCTGAAAGCTCTTATTTATAGACATCAAGGTGTAGGCAACCCTAAAATCACCTTGAGTCAACTACAGTCTTGCAAGACATGCAAGATCTTATTCTCTAAACCTAATTGAATGAACCTACACAGTTAACTGGGAAACTACCATCAGTTAACTGAAACATCTAATCTAAATGGACAAGGTGCAACATGCACGTCCTTATTGAAAGCAAGTCAACTGGAATGCTATCATCAGTTAACTGAAAGATCTAATCTAAGCTCCAAGTGTACGTAGATGTTTCCAAGAAAGACATGCATGCAATGTGTAACAACCAGTTAACTCGGAAAGAAGCCTCGAGTTTAACTCTTGTGTCTAATGTCTATCTTGGAAAAGGTGGGACGCCTTGAACTGAAGTTCACTGACCCTGATCTCGAGCAAGTAACCCCTCCACGAGGTTAGTGACTGCATCACCATCTAGAGGTCGTCACATGTCTCAACTGTCAATTCACTGCTTCTTAGCAACTCAAGCAAAACTGAAAATCTCTGTATACTTAAACTGGCCCTTCACTGGCTGGTAACTATGGCGGCTTTGTAACTGAAGTGATGGCCACTGTTTCCTCTGCAGCTTGATGCTTCTCACGTTTTTCATGCTTTTCTTTATGGAAGAGTGTTGCATGATGAAACTGCGAACTCTTTGGTTGTGAGAAATACAAATGAACATGCTGCATACACAGAAACCCAACGGTATCAACCCTCTAAACTGGCCTTGGAAGACAATCAGCTATACGAGACATGAAACCATGTGAACTTGAGTGACTACTCTTGTCAACCTTTCCGATGCGCTTGATACAAATCAATGTCAGCTTTTCTGATGAAATCATGAATTAAGACTGACTTGGTCTTGAATTCGTTCTGCGTGAACTACATCCTGAAAAACTCGCCTGTTGACTGTGAACATGGCTATATTCTGACAACTTCTCCAAAAAACCAAAAATCTCTCCTAATGAGGCTAAAAATAGCTTGTCGGAGGGCAATTTTCACAGAAAATTCTAAGACGTGGGTTTTATGTAGAATCAAATTCTAAGATGACCCACAATGTCAGAATTGTGAAAAAATGTGATTTAGGCCCGCATGCAAAAGGTTTTCAGTTGAGATCTGAGGGGCTGTGAGGACATTTTTTCCCGAGAAAATCTGAGATATGGGTTTTGTCCAGAAGATATTTCTAAGACAACCCACAACGTTAGATTCGAAAAATATCGACTTCTACTCCACCATGCAAAGGAATTTCACTTCAGAAAATCAAAGCCTCAAGAACTGATGCTCTGGAACAAATTTTTCTTGAAAATTCTAGCACATGGGTTTTGCTGAGAAAGCAATTCTGAATCAACCCAGATGATTTGTTTTGCCAAAAACGCCAATTCTTCAAACATGTGAGAAAATTTTAAGACGAGAAGATGGAAGAAATCTAGAGAAGAAGAAAGATGTTTTTTAATTTTTATTTATTTATTATCTTCTTCTGTCAAAATCGCCACTCTGCCTTGAATTCTGCTGATGAATCTTGACTTGTACCTGCAAAAGAATATTTTTTATGCCTTCACAACTGACCGCTGAAGAAATTCGCCCAACTCTGGAAAGAATTCACCTCTGCTCAAGCTGGATGAATGAAATGATGAATGCCATGCTTGCATAACTAGAGCAAAATCGTACTACAAAAGCAAGACTGCAAGCTCAAACCCTAACTGTGAAGAAGGAATCCGATTGGCCCTTTACCAGTTGAACTGCTGCTGTCTCTGAGTCTTTAGACTAAAAATAATATTTTAATTTCAAAGCATGCAAAGAACTAAAAGTGGCACCAATATTTATCTTTGAAGAAATTCGTCACTTTTTAATGCCTTGCATGCAAAAATATTATTTTTATCATTTTGCCAAAAATAGCATCTTGTTGTGCTCAACACACTTCCCTGATTCTAAAAAGTCAAATTTTGATCTTTTAGGCTTCCATTTGCAAGAGTTATGAGATTTTTGAGAATCTCCTATTTTGTAGCTGACTGCAAAGTTACAACTGACCCTGTTCAACTCTGATCTCCGGATGATTGAATGATCCTGCGACTGTGCTGAGATATCCACCGCGAAGCTTGCATGACAAGGATGAAATGTCTGCTGGGAGCAACAACTGCTAAAATCATCATCTGATACCTTAGAAAATTAGGCGCCTCTGATTAAATTGATGTTTTGACTCCAGACTTAGCCATTTCTTAGTTTTGCCTTCTGATGCTTCAAACTGCCGCTGACAATGAATAATGAACTCCACTGACTGAATAATGGATTCATTGCATGACTAGAAGTATTCTGCATCCAATGACTGTATATGAGGGATTTGAAAATTGTATTAAGAACCCCAAAAGAATGAGCACCCCTATTCTGTGATAGCTCAAACACCATTTTGACAAAAGTGTGATTTTCATCTTAACACCATACTTTGACCCTTGATACCAGGAACTGGAATGTTCCGATATGCGTGCCATCTGTCTTGCTGTATAGTTTGGTCAACTTGCAAGAGATGTTCTTGGAGACGACGAAGCCAGAAAATTGCTTTTAAGGCCTCTAAAAGAAAATCGCCTTTTTCAAAGAAAATAATATTCTTACACTTAGTCATTTTTTGAACTGCCTTCAATCAACTCTTCTTTACAGCATTATCATCTTGACCTCGCACGTACGAGCATTCGCCAAATCCCGGAGGCTGTCGGCTAGACTCGTTGGATAGCTTGAGTAATTGCACACAAGTCTTGTGAAGACTGTAATTGCAAATAACCCCGTCTGGCAGGCCTAAAGGAGAATCGCCCCTAGCCTACAGCTGTGCAGCTTTGTGTAGCTACGCTTCACCATCCTCTGTTTTACGTGCTCGGTAGGACCTCTGTCACAGTTACTCAGAATATCGGATCGTCTTGTGAACGGATACACTGCAAAACTGACTGAGCTGGAAGAGATCTCAGGAAGACCTCAATTGCAAATTCATCCATCAAACAGGTCTTATTCAGGATCGCCCCTGGGCTACAGGGGAGCGGATTTGCATTCTGAAAAACTTCTTCTGACATGTATCCTGCCTGCAATTTCCACTTCTAACGCTGATAACGGATTTCTGTACTGGATACGCTTTCGCTTGATAGCTCGTTGAAAAGCTAAACTAATTCTGCAAAGACTGAAACCATCAAAACACACATGCATCTAGATCTGGGCCTTCAAAAAGAAAATCGCCCTTGGGCTAGAAGGGAGCGGATTTGCATCTCTAGACTGCCTCCTTGATGAAAACACTCTTCGCAACCTCTGCTTCTGTCTTCGTTTGCCGGAGTTCTGTAACTCGGATAATCTTGCTTCATGGCTAATCGGAAAGCTGACTGAAAACTGAACATAATGAATGTATCCTTCATCCAAAACACTCAAATCTTGACCTTCAAATGGAAGGGCGCCCCTAGGCTACAGGGGAGCGGATTTGTTTTGAATTCATTGATTTTCACCATTTTATGCTTTGCAAACGCTGTATCCATCCCTGCGGTTGACCATGTCGAAGCGTTGTGACTGCTGAGGTGTGTGGATGACTATACTTCATCATTTTCACATGTACGGACACTATAAAGTTGATTTGCACGTTGATTGCGCAAGTGTCTACTACGTTACATAGTGAAAAGTTCCTAGACTTAGAATATTTTAGCACTTTTTGCCAATCTGAAAATCCCCTCCATCAAAAAGCATTATTTCCAACATCTTTTATCGTAGAGCGTTCCTCTTTGAGTTTCAAGCTTAGATATTGATACCTGGTACTGGCCGACTGCCATTGATGACCCCGAAGATCCTAACTTTTCTCCTGAAAAAGTGAAAACTACCCACCAGCCTTAAACTGACTTTTAACTGAAACTGACTTCACCATTGTGATTGTGATGTGAAATAAGCCAATCAAAATTAATTTCAGCCAATTCTGACAAGTTCCTATTTTTTAGGGTTTCGAGCTAAAAATAGATTTCAGAAACCCTAATTTTCAAAATTTTCAAATTTTGCCAATATCTTCCTGGCATCACACTGACTAAAAGCCCATACTTTATTTGCCCAAAAACTGAGTTTTGACCCCACTTTTACAAGGTTTAGACCATTTTAAGCAAAATGCCTTAATGAAGCAAAAAATTCGGTTTGGGTACAACAACTCTCAAGTTATGATAAATTTGCTAAAGGATGGGAAGTTGTTGGGTGTTCACTGGCAGTTGGCTAGGTTGGTTCAACAGATTTTGAGGATTAGTTCTTTGATGGAGATGGCATCCTTTGTCCACATCCCGAGGGAGTGGAACAGAGCTGCTGATTATTTGGCTCGCTGGGCCTCTAAGCATATGGAGGGTTGGAGTGTTGATGAGTTGGGTCAAGTTTCTCCGGAGCTTCGCCACGACTTGGAGGGAATTCTTGTTGAAGAGGGGAATGTCAGTAATATTGGGTGATTTGGTCTCTTGTGCCCTTTGGGATCTTTGTGGGTTTGGGAGTTGGCCTGTTGTTGCTCTGTAACGCTTTTCTCTAATTTTTAATAAAGTTTTTACCCCTTATATAAAAAAAAAAACTATAAGTGTTGAACTTGATATTATTATTTTAATATTGAACTTGAAGTTTGAACGATTAATATTTATCATGCATGTTTTAAATGACATTAAGTTTATGGTAATTTTGTTTTTTATAAAATCTTTATATGATGTTATGTGATATTATAATCTTAATTCTGCTTCTACGCTGCATATATATATCATAGTTGCACAGAGATGCGTCTCCGACCCCTAGGACACGTATCGGATACTGAGACACATTTCCCCGTACCGAAAACTTGTCAGAGACGTCTCCTCAATTTTTCATTTAAGAAAACATAAAAACCCTACATTTTGGCAAGTTTCCATATAAAAAGAAAAAAAACAAATCGACAATTCTAAATTTCAATGTGTAATATCAAATATGTAGTATGAACTCTTTGACATTTGTGTGTTTAAACTTTAAATTTAATGTTAAACTTTACCAATGTTCTTGTTTTGAAAGTTCAATGTCATGATATTTTCAGTTTAATGTAGCAAATTTATAAATTATTAAATTATATTAACAAAAAATGGCATCTCCAAGTACACTCTTCTCTTATTTTCAAAAATAGACATACCGGTATTAGTACCAATCTCCCATACTAGTACCAATACTAGTCTCCTAGCAACTATGATATATATATATATATATAGTTTTTACATGTTTTTTGTACGGACGAACCCAACACCAAAAAAAATTTAGCTGAATCTGCAAACCCAAACCCGAACTAGGACCAAAACCGGCAACATAACTGAAAAATCAAACTAAGGAAAAAGTACTAAAGTGGTATGACAAAACAATGCAGATTAATCAAATGTTGTATACAAACTTTGAAAGAAGAACAACTTGATCCCAAGCCAAGGTAGGTTTTGTAGCATCTAGCATGATGAAATCCCACTAAGGGAGACAAGAAAGCAATCAAGGAAGAAAATAGTGACTTAACGATAAATGACACATGGCAACTAGTTGAATTGTTACCTAATAAGGTGGGGACAAGAACCAAATGGTTTAATATTAAATACAAATCAAATAGTTCAAATGATGAGTAAAAGATTCCTAAGTTTAAATGATCCACTTAGAGGTCATGCATCAGCTAATGCTTGAGGAAGTGACAAAGTGGGGTTGAAACTAGTCAGGTTAAATATACCACAGCATCAATTGTCACTGCCAGAACTTGCACCCTTTAACCAGGACTTTCCAGGAGGTTACAGGCGCCCTTGCTATTATGGATCAAGAGTGCTTAACCATGAAGTTTTCCCCCCAAACATGCACACTTACGATTAACAACATTTTATCCCATTAAACCAAACCTAAATGATAGACAGTACATTTGCTATCTACATGTTTAACACAAGTGTAAAAACTTGAAATCCACCAAAACCTCCAGTTTGTCCACAAGCCCATGAAGAATCAACATCACTTTCTTTAATTCCCTGGCCATTCAAACTCCATTGATATCTTGTAGTAAATTAACAAAATGGCTTAGAAAAGTCTATTCCAGAATCTACAGATATTCTTGTTAAAAACCATCACCATCAAGGTAGAATTTAAAATTGGTTAGTAAAATTTGAAAAAACTGACTGCATACTCACTCTGAGCAAAACCAAAATATTCTAATACTATTGTTAAGGACATGAAAATAGGGAAGCAGATAAAGAGCACAAAATTGGCTAGAAATTTACACAAGAAAACAATGCCCTAGATAAATTGGCAGCTAGAGAGCAAAATACTAGACATCAAAGAGTGGAGCAAAACCTGTAAAGAGCAAAAATATTTGCTGAAAAAAAACATGAGAGTTTGCACAGAAATCAATTGGACACCAAACATGGGCGTCTCCCTTCAAAGTATCAAGACAGAACTACAAGCTGATAATGAAATTATCAATTGGTACATGTGGGAGATTGTACATGTTTGTTTAAGATACAAAATTTAAATTGCTTATACGTATTGGACAATTCCTGTTTCTTGTAATGATGCAAAAAGATGCTTAAGTTTACCATAGGGTTAACATGTTTGCAGTTGTACAATGTAGGAAAGAAATGACAATATAAAAGGGAGGCAAGCCCACTTTGTTAGGGGCTTCAATGCATAATTAAAAAAAATACAAACATATGATTCACGGAATGCAAACCTTTTAATAGAACCTACTTCCAAGATCAAACAAGTGAAAAGACCAATATGAGCAGAAAATGGTGCAGCAGACAACTATTAATTTATTAAAAAGAATGAAAGGGAATTTACCTTCTTTAATTCAAAAGGTCGTTGTGATTCAATCTCAAGGGTGTGAAATGCTCCAATCTGCATAATCATGTAGTAGACAATTCCAATAAGAATTCCAATTGGATGTTCCCACATGGTTAAAACTTATAACATATAAAGTGCACAAAGAAGCTTACAGAGAAAATTAATAACCTTCACATGCTCATTCTCAGAAACGTTTTTGCCACGAATTCGTAAGATTGCCGCCACATTATCATAATCTATGGCCTATCATACCATATGTCAGATATATTTAATATAATCAGGATGCACACTTACAAAAGGTAATGTTGAAAAACTCAATAATAAATCACAAAATAAGTCATGTGTTCCAATGCCTTGAAAACTTATGTCACCCTATTTGGCCATCCAAATTAAACACTATATTTTACAAATTCATCAAGAACTAATAAGACATACAAACATGTCCATATAGGTAAAATTGAAACACACACACTAAACAGAAATGTACCTACCAGCTCTGTCCGGCTGAAAAGAATTTCCTTGTCTCAAATTCCAGAAGCTACTCTAACACTTTAAACAATATACATATATACAAATGTTTATGTATGTCTATACAAGTGCTATATAGGTGAGCAGAAACTGTAATACCTTAACTTCAATCTCCAGCTTTAGCTTAACACGTTCTACATCTCTGTCTCCGGAAGAAGACTCTCTTTGAACTTTCCTACAAGCAACGCCAAAACCAGATTGTTTATTTCCAAGAGAAAGTTGCACAGACAGATTGATTAGTTTGATATACAGAAAACAAATGGTAGTCTCTAAGGCTTCTATCATGTGAAGAGTTCACTTCTACCTAGAGTTGCCGAACTCATTGAGTTTTTTGAGGAAAAATAGAGAACCTTTTAATTCATTTTTTTCCAAAAGCATATGTCCAGACTCCAAAAAAGGTTTTGCCATTAAACAAATCACACTGTAATTGTGATTCATTTATATTTGGAACAAGCTACAGTGACTAAGCCAATATACTCAAGGCAAGAACTTATGTCGTCCTCCTCTGGTCTGAGAATTGCTAGACGTTGGTGGGTCTGTAAGTTGACATAAATAATACAATTCTAAATCATAAAAGTTAAGACTCATGAATTTCTTAAAATGGCAAACCTAATATGTATCATTTGGAAAGGTTACCTCATTCCAGTTGACGAATTGAACCTAAAATAATCTACTACAATGTGGAGGATGTGCCTGCAAAGTTTGAAACATAGGCCACCAGAGTGGTAGCATAAAGTACAATTTATGTCTACACCACAGCCTGTCTAAAAATGCTCATAATTTAAGCCTAATCTGCAATTCATAAATATTGCAAAAGTGTGTTTGCCTCAGTGTGCGTTTTGGAATCCCATGGCATCTGTGCATGATGCCTCACTCAAACTACAATGGCTAAGAGCCACTGTTACTTAAACAAAGATAGGTGTATTTAATGGGTGAGATTTTCACAGTCCATCTGATGGATGAAGAGCTTCTGGAAAGACTGTGTGTTTTAGTTTTCATCAATTTTCAAGTCACACTCTTTGATCCACTTTTTGATCCATCATCAGGATGAGAGGAAAAACATGTCTCCAAAGGGTAGGTTGAGGGGGCATTTTGAAAACTCCCACACGAATATAGAGCAGCCCACAATTCAAACTCTACCATAGTTGGAAGACTCTGCTGGACTTGCCGCGGACTTGGGAGTCTGCAAGCTGGCCGAGTCGACTCGGCGCAAACTTGCGAGCCAAGTCGACTCGGCACAGACTTGCGAGCCGAGTCTCTGGCTTGGACTCCCGAGTCCTAGGCTCGGACTCCCGAGTCCTGTGCTTGGACTCTTGCCGTGGCTGGAGGCTGCTTATTCAGCTTTAAAACAAGATTTTTTTCAAATTTTTTTGCCGAGTCCTAGCCGAGTTTTTTTGCTGAGTCCGTGCCAAGTCCCGAGTCCGAGTTTTCAAACTTTGATTCAAAGGACATGTCACCTAAGTCATGAAGTGTTGAAATATGGGCATAAGAGGTCATGGACTGCTGAAAGATAACTATATAATGTTATGAGCTGTTAAAATATAGGCATGTGAGGTGAAATATTTAAACATGATTGTGTGCGGCTGTGGAGTATCGAGAATTGAGATGCATTCATAAGTCCGGAACGGTGTACCCCGAGTTCAACTTCACTCGACAATAAGCAATCCCCATTCTCGACCCGACAGGGCAATAAGCTATCCACGTTCTGAATTCTGGGCCCTTAAGAAAAGGAACAAAGGTGAGGTCCCAATTTTTAACTTCTAAAGACCATTGGACTTTGCTTGGGAAATCAAATTTGCCAATACACAATAACAATCATTCTGAAAGTGAAATAGAAAACAAAAACAGAAAAAATACAACTACAGTAAATTCAAGCAGCTTGAATTTTCAAAAAGGGCAATCAATAAAAATGCAAAAAAATAATATTATCGCACCTGACAGTGGTTGCCACAACCTTATCACCTTTGGAAACAAGATTGTATACGTGCCACAGATCATCAGCTTCCTCTGGCACAAGCTGAGAAAGCAATTGCAATTATGCAAGTTTCAATACTTCATTAATTTATTAAACTGATCAAAACAGGAAATATGGATAGAATACTTCATTCAATTATAAAACTGAACAAAACAAGAAACATGGATATAACGTGAATTTTTTGTACCTTGGCCGTCCCAGGACCCTGTGGAGTAATGTTCTTGTGCACCAGCTTCATTTCTGCTGTTATTCACAGTGCTCTGTTGCTGTCAAGGTAAAGCCCTAAATACTGTTCAATTTTATTTTTATTTTAAGAATAATCTGATTCTCTGAGTCCAAGGATTTCCATCTGTATGTAAAATTACTTCCACCTTATGAAGGATTAAAGTCCACGAGTCGCCATATATTAGAGCCTCTCACAAAGCTTACGGAGGTGTATCAATTCGAAGGTTGCCTCATATGCAACGTCTTTTTCTTTTTCCTTTTTTTTGGCAAGATGCGTTTACGGATGTTGCTTACTTAGAATAGGATAGAAGATTTTTAGTACCTGCGGACATGAGAACTATGTTTTCCAAATTGCTTAAACGGGTGAATAATCTTGTATCTTTTAGGGAATGATGTGTGGAGTTATTTTGTGGGAATGAAATTTGAGGGTTTGGTTATGTTTTGAGAAGTTAAGATGTAAGTTTTTTTAAAAGCATATTTTAAACGGTATTTATCGAGGATCTGATTGGTAGTGAAGGTTTGGATCATTTTTGCAATCTTTATGTAGTTCGAGAGAGGCAAGTACTTTTTAATAGTAAAAAAAGGTTTTTTTAGTTGTACTATAAAGTATCAAGTGGTTTTTTAGTAATAATCTATTCTCGTCTTTAATTTTTTTTGTACTCGATGAAGGTTGTTTAGTACGTTTTACAGTACCATTTAAGGACATATAATAATTACGAAGCATTAATGTAAAGTGGTTAAAAAGCGAGTTTGTAGGTGTTTCATTGACCAATGGGATGTTAGAAGTTTTTAGTGTTAGGGGTTATTTCTTCAGTTTAGATTTAAAAGATGCGAGGATTTTAAGATTGGGGTAGCTTTGTCTTTGTCAATGTGGTGGCAAATCGGGAGCTTTCTTGTTTGGGAAGTTGTTTGGATTGAGTGCGCGTAATGCAAACTTGTGTCAACTTTACAAAGCATTTTGGCTATGCATTCTAACTTATTTTTGATGTTACGGAATCGTCCTTGGGTGATGAGTTGTCCATCTTTTGTGGTTTTGTGGACGTTGATGCTCTTAAAAAAAAAATTATGTGGAAGGGCGAAAAGCAATGGGGACCACTTAGTAGATGGGAAACATTGCAACATTTGCAAATTACTTTTTAATTCAAGCCTTTTAAGGTCTATTTGAAAGCATGTCGGTCCCTTTTGCTACGTGTGTGCATTGTGAAAGATTTTCAGAATAATAGGTTCGATAGGTTTTGTGCATTGCGTGATTGGTGAAGAGATGGGTGATGATAATAGTATTAAGTTTTGAGAATAATATTGTAAACATCTATTATTTATTATATATAATAAGTTAATTAATATTACTATTTATGATATTATCAATTAAATTAATTTATAATATTGCATATTGTAGATTTATTGATTGTAGCTTGAGAAACTTGTAAGTAAATAAGATTAGGAGCTTTCTTGTTTGGGAAATTGTTTGGATTCAGTGTGTGCAATGCAAATGCGTGTCAACTTTAGAAAACATTCTAGCTATACATTCTACCTTGTTTTTGATATCCTAGAATAGTCCTTGGCTAGAGAGTTGTTCGCCTTCCATGATTCGGGTGATCTTTATGCTCTCTACAAAATTCTTTATGCGAAAAGCGGTGGGGACCACTTAATAGGTGGCAACATAAGCAGTTACATTACAGAATTACCTTTTAATGCAAGTCTTTATAGGTGCATTTGAAAGCAAATTGGTCATTTTTGCTACATTTTTGCATGGCGCAAGATTTTGAGAATAATAGGTTTGATAGGTTTTGTGCATTGTGTGATTGGTGAAGAGATGGTTGATGAGAATAATATTATATATAATAGAGTTAATGATTATTATTATTTATGATATTTTCAATCAAATTAATAATATACTCTTATTATTATGTTATATAATGAAACAGAGAGAATGTATTTATTGATTAATTCTAATAAAACTATATATTGTAGAGTTATTGATTTTAAGTCTAGAAACTTGTAATTAAATAAATTGACTCTTTATACAATAAAAGTAGATTATTTTGATATGTTGCTATATAAATGTAGATAATACATAATATAATTATAATTATAATTTATGATTATATTATTAATTTAAACATATTGCATTTATTGTGAGGTATGTTTATATTTAATGTTCGGGGGTATGAAAATAGATTATATGTCTTTTCTAATTTAGTGCTTTGCAAAGTGTGTTAAATTGTGTAGGATTTAAGTATTGTACTAGTTTGTACATTTTTAATAATAAATACGTTTCGAGAAGGAATATGATGGCATGGCTAAGGTAAGGCATGTTTTGGACTATTGTTTGGAAATGGAGGAGAATTACAGTTCTTCTATGCGATTGCAGGTTTTGTATTTACCCAGGTAAACATAGTGAGGATCTATCTTTTGGGTCTAGATTTTTGTAATGGATGTATTTTGGTTTACATTTTTCAAATATATAGGAGCTAGGATAGAAAACTATAGTATCATTTTAAGTGGTAGGGTTGACGAGGCTTGTTTTTGGAAAAATAAATTTTATCTGAAACTTTGTTTCATTATACTTTTCAAATTGACAGTAAATGGAACATGGTTTAAAACAAAATGCTTTTGCTGAAATGAAGCCTCTCCAATGCATTACTCAAGTGGCATTGACAAAATTTGTGATGGGTAAATCAAAAGCAAGATTACCCATAAGAGTTTAGCTCATTGATATCAATTTTATTGTCCTTGCAAATTAGGAGCAGAAGTGTGGGGATTACTATGCTTAAGTAGTTGCCCATTATCCTATAACAAACAGGGTACAATAATGTGAGGTTCTAGCATTGAAAAAACCTATTTTTGGCAAAAGCATTTTTGTGTTGAGTTTTGTTTCATTATATTTTTGAAATATGTGTAAATGGTTTAATAGTAAAAATTTAGGTTGTGCAAAATCAAGGTGAGTTTGCCTATAACACGATTCGACAATATAGCAATTTTCTAGTAACGATACCTTTGATAGCATATTCTTCTTGCTAGTATTTTAGAAGGTGGTGTAATATCCATTTAACGATGCAATTATTGTTGCATATGAAATAGCTAAGTATGCCCAAAATAGAATTCAAGGAAACCAATAAACATATCCATTTAACAACAAATACATCATATAGGAATGTGCAAAATGTTGGGAATAAGGTGTTTCAACCTTAGAGTCCTAACATTTAATTATTTAATGTATTATTGTATTTATTTGTTTTAGTTAATTGCCTATAATGTCATGTCATTAAGTGGGACCCACTGGTTGGGTGGCATCCCCGTTGGAGGTGACTGTATGACACATCTTCATCACATGTGGAGGTAGGCGTCCCATCTTGGAATCATGGAACTAGGACAAGTGGTGTCATCTTATGACATATTCTATGATGCGTCATAAGGTATATTTTGCATGGAGAAAGTGTGGTGCCTTAGCGAGGCATGACAAAACTATATGAAAGAATAAGTGTGAAAGTCATGTTTGACTTATTATTTGTTTGTTGAATGTGTTGAAAGTGTGACAAACTTTTATGGAACATGTTATATGACATTTGTAAGTAATTTTTCATAACACACTAGAAGCATGACTTAGGTGCCCAAGCTTGGAGAGAAGTTTGGCATGTTATGAAAATTGTAAGAAATGTAAGAGAATGTTGTACAGGTGCCCAAATCATGCTTATGGCATGAGTTATTTTTTCCACATGGGTTTGGATGCCTAAACTCTTCTAGAAGCTTCTCAAAGCTTGTATCTCATATAAATAGGATGCCTTGCATTGTAGAATGCATAGTTTGTTTGCAGGTATTGAAGTGCAAACGGTTTAACTCCTAAATAGATGTTTGGTGTGAAGCATTTTTTTAAGTAGCATTGTGCTTGGGGTGTATTATAACTCTCTTTTGAAGTAATACATTGGTATTGTGCTTTTGGAGGGTGGTGTTTTTTATCCAAAAGGGTTTTCCCCACGTATATTGGTGTCCCTTCTATTATGTCTATCTTTCTTCTACTCTTTGTTTTTCTCATACCGTTATGCTGCTGAAATTCTCTTAGATCTAAACTTACATCAATTTTTTCTATGTTATCTTTCATATGTGTTTCTCATTAATGCAACTGTTTAAAGGTGTTAAAATGCAAGTTTTACTATTCACTCCTACTTAGATTAGTGTAGGAAGTTTCTTCCACATTCACGGCTTCCTTTTAGTTGGTATCAGAGCTTGTCCAACCTTGATTCATTTGTTGGGTTAGAAGGGTTTTTTGTACTGATCTTTGATTCAGTGGGTGTCTTCCAGAAGGGTGTTGTGTGACCTTTTTTGTAGGAAGAGATGGAAAACGCATCTAGAAGGATCGAGATGGAAAATTTTAATGGAGGAAACTTTGAGCTTTTGAAGATGAAGATGGAAGACATGCTTGTAGATCATGACCTATGGGTTACAATTACAAAAACCAAACCTACAACCATGAAATGAGAAGATTGGGATCTCTTGGATCGGAAATCCAAGGGTTTGATTGGACTCTATTTGGTTGATTATGTTCTCCTAAATGTTCATGAGGAAAATACTATTGCTTCTTTATGGAAGAAACTTGGAGATGTTTATCAGGCCAAGTCCTTGGTAAACAAGTTGTTCCTAAGAAAGAAGATGTACTCTCTGAAGATGGAAGATGGAGGATTCATTGCGGATCATCTAAATGCTTTCAATATGTTGGTTGCTCAACTGGGTTCCATTGGAGACAAGATTGAGGATCAAGACCATTGCATGCTCATGTTGTGTTTGTTGCCAGATGCATGGGATCACCTAGTGATGGCTATTGGAAGCACATCAACCACCTTCAAGATGGATGAGGTGTTTGCTTTGTTGTTATCTGAAGAGATGTGGAGAAAATCTTCTAAGATGGCTAAGGAGGCCCTTGTTATTCATGGTAGAACAAAGGTGAAAGGCAAGAAGAAAGAGAAAAAGTCTAAGTCAAAGTCTCCTGGTAAGAAGTCCAAGGCAAGATGTTGGAATTGTGGCGATGTCGGTCACATTCGAAAAGATCGCAAGAAGGAAAAGAAGAAGAAAAATAAGTCTTTCTCCGATTCTGAATCTGAGAAATCATCCCAAGATGATGGAGAAGCTTTTATTGCAGCCCATGCATTAGATGATGTGTGGTTGATAGATTCAGGTGCATCTTTCCACATGACCTCTCACAAAGAGTGGTTCTCAAAGTATGAAGAATACAATGGTGGAAAGGTGTACCTAGGAGATGATTCTTATCTTGCAATTGTTGGTCGTGGAAGATTCAAGATCAAATTCCCTAATGGAAGATTGAAGGGGATTGATGGTGTCTTGCATATCCTGGGTTTGGCATGAAACCTACTTTTTATAAGTAAACTGAATGATTCTGGAGTGCAAGTTTTTTTCTCTGGTGGAGGATGCAAGATGACAAGAGGAGCTATGGTGTTGGCTAAGGGTGTTCGTACGGGCACTTTGTACCAGATGGATGCATGTTCAATTCAATGTAATAGTTCTTCTAATGTACCGAAGAAGAGACCTTTGGATTCTTCATACTCACCATCAAATCATGTAGAGAAGAAGTGTTTTGCAGCTACATCTGATGGTCGTGCTTTCTAGGTACGTAAGGGTGCTCATTCCATGGAAATGAAGCTTCCTGCAGAGAAGACAATGTTATGGCACCAACGACTTGGTCACATTGGTGAGAAGGGTATAAGATCCCTGAAAAAGAAGAGCCTCATTGAAGGCCTTGATGATTGTAATCTCGAGAATGACTTTTGCGAACATTGTGTCTACAGTAAACAACACCATGTTTCTTTTTACTCTAGTTCTCATAAGTCTTCTAGGGTCTTGGACTATGTGCATTCAGATGTGTTTGGTCCTGTAAATGTTCCTTCATTTTCAAAAGTTGTATAATTTATTTCTTTCATAGATGACTATAGTAGAAGGACATTTGTTTATTTCCTTAGAAATAAAGCTGAAGTCTTTAGTCGATTTAAGAAGTTTAAGGCCTTGGTAGAAAATCAGACTAGTAGAAAGATTAAGTGTTTGAGGACTGATAATGGTGGTGAGTTTTGTTCAATAGATTTTGACAAATTTTGTAAAGAGCGCAGGATTGAGAGACATAAGACTACTCCCTACACTCCACAACAAAATGGACTTGCAGAGAGGATGAATGAAACGTTGATGGAAAGGGCTAGGAGTATGTTGAGTGGTGTTAGCCTTAAACAAAAATTTTGGGTTGAAGTTGTAACCACTACATGTTAGTTGATAAATAGATCTCGTACATCAACACTTGTTGAAAAGACACCCATGGAGGCATGGTCTAGAAAGAAGCCTCCAATGAGACATCTCAGAGTATTTGGTTGTGAAGCTTATGCTCATGTTCCAATTGAGAAGAGGTCTAAGTTGAAGAACAAATTTGTTAAGTGCATATTTATTGGCTATGGTGTCGGTGTAAAAGGGTACAAGCTTTGGGATCCAAAATCACAAAAAATTATCTATAACAGAAGTGTGATCTTCAGAGAGATGAAACCTTCCTCTATTGAGCTGCAACCAGAAAAAGAGGAGAAACAAAATAAGGAGGTAGTTCAATTTCCACCTACTCTGAAGAAATAAGAACTATGTACTCCTGATGGACCTAATGATGAGGAGAGCTCAAGCAGCTCTGAAAGTTCTGAAGAAGAAGAAGAACCTCAACCTCAGCCTTTGAGGAGGTCTACATGAGAAAGGTGACAACCAGAAAGGTTTGTTTATTCATTATTGGATTCCAGTTGCATTTTTGCCTTGATTACTAATACTGATGAGCCTAGGAGTGTGAGAGAGGCAATAGGTATGAATGATTCATATTCTTGGATGCAATCCATGGATGAGGAGATGGCTTCATTAAAGAAAAATAAGACTTGGGATCTAGTAATTTTGCCTACTGGACGTAAACTTGTTGGGTGTAAATGGGTTTTCAAGAAAAAGTGTGGTCTTGATGGTAGTATTGAGAAGTATAAGGCACGATTGGTCGCTAAGGGATTCTCTCAGGTAGAGGGAATTGATTATGGGGAGATATTCTCTCCTATAGCAAAGCTAACATCTATCTGACTTTTGTTATCACTTGCAGCAACACATAATTTAGAAGTAGAACGAATGGATGTGAAGACAACATTTCTTCAAGGTGATTTGGAGGAAGAGATATACATGTCACAACCAGAGCACTTCATTGTAAAAGGTAAAGAAAATTTGGTTTGCAAACTGAAGAATTCTCTTTATGGTTTGAAACAGTCTCCCAGAATGTGGTATCAAAATTTTGACACTTATGTGTTGTCATTGGGGTTTCAAAGATCTAAATCTAACTATTGTGTATATTTTAAAACTGATAGTGGTCGCATTCTCATTATTATTTTATACGTAGATGATATGTTATTTATTGGGAATGGTAAAAGTATGATTTTAGATTTGAAGTTTCAGTTGTCAGCACAGTTTGAAATGAAAGACCTAGTTTCAGCTAGGTACATTATGAGAATGTAAATCATAAGAGACAAAGCTAACATAAAGCTTTGGTTAAGCCAACGCAAGTATGTGAACTTGATGTTGGAGAGATTCAACATGGTAGATTGTAGATAGTTAGTTGTTCCTATGATTCAAGGGACAAAAATTTATGTGAATGATTGTCCAACATCTCCTACTGAGATGGAAGACATGACTAGAGTACCATATGCAAGTGAAATTGGCAGTGTAATGTATGCAATGGTGTGTATGAGACTAGACATTTCCCAAGCAATGGGAGTCCTTAGCCATTTCATGGCTAATCCTAGATGGGTGCATTGGGATGTGGTTAAGAGAGTGTTCAGATACTTACAAGGTACTTCTGAGTATGCCTTGTGTTTTGATGGTTATCCTATTGGACCTCAACATTCCATGATCATTTGAGGATTTGTGGATTCAGATTGGGTAAGTGACATTGGCAATAGAAGATCCACCAGTGGTTATGTATTTATGATGTTTGGTGGTGTTATAAGCTGGATGAGTAAGCGATAGGCTGTAGTCACTTTGTCCACGATAGAAGCAGAGTATATGGCAGCCACTCATGCTTGTAAGGAAGCCATTTGGCTTAAGATATTGCGTTATGATATTGGTTTAGATGTAGGATAAATTACCGTTTGTTGCAATAGTCAAAGTGTGATATGATTAGCAAAGAATCCTACCTTCCATGCTAGAACAAAGCACATTGATGTACAGTATCACTTTGTTCGTGATATGATAGAAGATGGAAAGGTGAACCTAGAGAAGGTTGATACTTTGATGAATGTTGCAGATGCATTGATGAAACCAGTGAGCACATAAAATTTTAGATAGTGTTATGAATCTATGGGTCTTGGGGCCCTGAGCCGTTAATTTAATTTGACTCTTGACAGGTCCTCAACAAGTGGGAGAATGTTGGGAATAAGGTGTTTCAACCTTAGAGTCCTAACATTGGATTATTTAATGTATTATTGTATTTATTTATTTTAATTAATTGCCTACAATATCATGTCATTAAGTGGGACCCATTGGTTGGGTGGCATCCCCATTGGAGGTGATTGTATGACACATCTTCATCACATGTGGAGGTAGGCATCCCATCTTGGAATCATGGACCTAGGACAAGTGGTGTCATCTTATGACATATTCTATGCCGCATTATAAGGTATATTTTGCATGGAGAAAGTGTGGTGCCTTAGTGGGGTATGGCAAAAGTGTGTGAAAGAATAAGTGTGAAAGTCATGTTTGACTTATTCTTTGTTTGTTAAATGTGTTGAAAGTATGACAAAATTTTATGGCATGTCATATGACATTTGTAAGTAATTTGTCATAACACACTAGAAGCATGACTTAGGCGCCCAAGCTTGGAGAGAAGTTTGGCATGTTATGACAATTATAAGAAATGTAAGAGAATGTTGTATAGGTGTCCAAATCATGCTTATGGCATGAGTTATTTTTTCCACATGGGTTTGGATGCCTAAACTCTTCTAGAAGCTTCTCAAAGCTTGTATCTCCTATAAATAGGATGCCTTGTATTGTAGAATGCATAGTTTGTTTGCAGGTATTTAAGTGCAAACGGTTTGACTCCTAAATAGATGTTTGGTGTGAAGCATTTGTTGAAGTAGTTGTGCTTGGGGTGTATTATAACTCTCTTTTGAAGTAATTCATTGGTATTGTGCTTTTGGAGGGTGGGGTTTTTTTACCCGAAAGGGTTTTCCCCACGTATATCAGTGTCCCTTCTATTTTGTCTATCTTTCTTCTACTCTTTGTTTTTCTCATACCGTTATGCTACTGAAATTCTCTTAGATCTAAACTTATGTCAATTTTTTCTATGTTATCTTTCCTATGTGTTTCTCATCAATGCAATTGTTTAAAGGTGTTAAAATGCAAGTTTTTTTATTCACTCCTACTTAGATTAGTGTAGGAAGTTGCTTCTGCGTTCACTGCTTCCTTTCACAAAATGATGGCAAGAACATTTGCATAATATAGGATAGAAAATTGTAGTGTTATTCTGAGGTTGTAGGGTTGGAGAGACTTGTTTTTGGCAAAAGAATTTGTGTGTTAAATTTTGTTTCATTGTGCTTTTCAAATTGATAGTATATGCAACATGGTTTAACACTAAAAATGCTTTGTTTGAAATAAAGGTTTTCCAATACAAGCATCCATACCATAAACATGATAATGTATATTTGAAAAATGCAAACCAAAATCCATAAATTATTCAAAAGATAGTATTGGAGTCATTTGTTGTTATCACAGATTAAAATTAGAACATTTGTTATTTGCGGTATCAAATGACTTAATTGCACAACTTGATCCTAAACAAAGAGTTACAAAGATCAAATATAGTAGTCTTTTAGAAATGGATCAAATAGACCAATTCTTGGGTTCTTATAAGTTGGTTGGCTTACAATACTATCACACTATTTACAAATTCCTACTGTAGTCACACAATATTTGATGAATAATTGCAAGCAAGATTAATATGGTTCTTGAGCAGAAGCTAATAATTCAACAAGTATAACACAATATGTGATATGAGAACTATAAATGATGCTTAATTACTTTGATTCAAAAGAAAGTGAGCACAATAATGGAGAGCAATATGTGTTGATATTCAGATAAGTTAAACTGTATAAAAGTGTTACAAAGATGTAGACCTACTATGGTGAACACCAACTGATCCTGAAATGAATTTATTCTGGAAAAATCTTCAAGATTCATTTGAAACCATGCTTAGTTAAGACCTTTTCGATAACCAAAATCTTAGAAAAGAAACATAGAAATAGATACATGAAATAGTTCAGAGGTCAGGTAAACAATTATATTTTTCATTCCATGACTTATACATACTCTCAGAAGGCCAATCATAAGCTAAGAGCACATATACATTGTGAAAATATTGATGATATTTGGCATCAAGTATTGCATTGGTCTCTCTACAAAAAAATTATATAGTGTGATTTGCATTTATCAACCTATTTGAATAGGAATTAAGTTGATTCACATCAATTTTATTATATTTTCATATGAGAAGAAGAAGTGTGGGAATTAGAACACTGAAACTAGCCTTCCATTTTGTTAAGGTCTTCAACTCCCCATTATCTTCTAAGAGGTGGGGCACAACCCTATTGTCCATATTTGAGAAATAGTTTACTTTTGCACATACAACTTCAATCACACTTTGCATATATCCTTGCACATTTTGTGCCATCTTGATAGTATTGAATTTGGAGATGATACAGATGTATTTGTAGATCCCTTATACATACCTTCCAAAGATGTAAATCTAGGATTCTATTTAGTAAATATACATTTGAGCCAATCTTGGTCCCCATTTACAATGTCAGCAACACCTCTCATATTTAAATATGAGACATGGGCAGTGTCTAGCCTTCTCAAGATCTTATAAAATGTGTGATGTAAGATGCATATTACTATGCGTACATTCTCCTTTTGTTGGATCTCTTGAGCATTTTTTAAGTGCTCTTCAATTATTTGAATATTTTCTTTAAGCTCTTCATTTTGAATTGTCACATGAGCAGGGGAACTATGGAGGAGGATCTTGTTTCATGCAAGCTTGTGAGAAGGGATAATTTTTGAGCCAACAATACTTATTGTTGGTTGTAGGCCTCAGTGAGAGTTGCATGTTCCTTTAACAATGTATTATGACTGTCTTACAACCTCCAAACACTAGCTTCATTAAACTTGGCAACATCCACCACCAACGTAGCAGCTTCAGGAGCGGGGGTGTTAGACACCCTCTTAATAGTCAAACTCCCTTTAATATGCCTTGATGCTTTAGCAATTACAAGCTTGTTTATATTTGGAGCCAAGGCCCAAATTGCAAGGACTTCCCAATGTGGGTTGAATCCTAATATTGATAATGCCATTTCTACTTCCTCTTCTGAAGAGAAAAATTATTCTTCTTGTTTCCTAATTGTATCAAAAACAATTGTTGAAGCAATGTCCCATTCGGGGAGCAATAAAAATCCACCATTATTCTTGCTTCCTCACCTAAGTAATGTTCTTAGTCTCAAAATTCATTTCTTCCCTAACTTTCATGGTGACTTCATCATATTTTTCTCTAGGAACTTTTGCTTGTGCCTATTGAACTCTTGTATGATGCTCCTCCCTCTTTGCTCTTATAACAAAATCCTTAAATTCCTGGGACTTTACAAATTTATCATCAAAGATAAATCTTGAACATGCTAGTTCACTCACATCATTAAGGCTATCTCCTCCCATTGCCAAATCTAATCCAAACCTTTTTTGGAGGAGGCTACCAATACTTGGTCTGGGGGGATGGAATATAGGGTTGAACTTCATCCCTGGTAACATGAACATGATCACTTTCATCCTAAATGAGGGGAATGGTCAAGCAATAATGGTTGTTGCTCAATTTTGATGGTCTTTTATGATTGCTCGCTGAGGGGAGAATCCACACTGATTATTTGAGGGGGTGGGGAAGGAGTGAATTTCTTTGCGGACTGATTTCAAAAAAAATTTCTTTAATAACAAGGCCCCTTGGGCCTTGTGATAGAAAGATCAAGTCTAGGTCATTTTACAAGTCTCTCTTCTGAGGTGAGATATTTTCCCACAACTCTGTCAAAATTCTTTAGAATCGCCTCAATCTTGGAAATCGAGTCATCAATATTAGAAAATATGTCAAGATAGTCTTTATCCTTCTTAGTCATGGTAATCTCTTCCTTAATGAATGAAATCCACTTCATTTTCTTGTTGGCTACCTCATATTCATCCTTGCAGGATAGTCCTTATCCTTCTTAGTCATGGCAGTCTCTACCTTAATGAATGCAATCCACTTCATTTTCTTGTTGGCTACCTTATATTCATCCTTGCAATTTCGTATGACATCTTCAATGTCATAAATTGGTGGCAAAAAGTGGCTCTTTTGATTCTCGTCCTAACCTAGTTTATGAAGCCTTCAGGGTCAAAATTCTTGACCTTTCCCTGATATAGCCTGTATTCCTAAAGCATTTCTTTCAGCCTACCCAAACCATCTTTGGTTGAAGTGAAATCTAAAAAGACAATAACATAAGGGAAAAATGGCCCCTTCTTCTATTTCCTCATATGAAACTGATTCCATATAATTTTCATGAACACCAATCCAACTGACACATATATGGGCAACATATGGGGGCCCTCAGGGCACCCATATATTCTAATAACAACCAAGTTGTCATAGAGGTAGTAGTCTCCCTAGTTATGGTGTACTTCCAACTCTAGCCTCCCATCTTTTGGTCTAAGGAAATCTAGAATTTCTTTGTGTAATATGATTTTAGGTACACCTAGCCTTGATAGGACTTTGCTTACAAAATAGTTCCCAAAAAAAAATAGTTGGACTCACTAAATGTTTGTCCCAAATATGGGTCCAACAATGCATTGGGAGATCATTTCCCTTGCCATCTTTTGTTCTCAACTGTAAAGCCTTGCTCCAATGATTTATACCTTTGTATAAAAGCATATGACAAAGGAGTGAATACCACCTGAAATTCACCTCCTTATTATTTCTCTTAATGTCCACCAGTTAATTGTGAATAGTGTCAACTATAAAAGTGGCGTAGTCAAAGTCACTATTGATGAAATTATGTTGTATGTCAACAATCATATACATGAGAGGTACTTGCATGTTTGGGTGCACATCTTCCCCTAGCACCAGGTAAAGTTCCCAATATGTTATGTTAAAATAGTCTTCAAAAGACTTGACTTCGAAAGGCTCAGATTCGTTATCAAGGATTCTCAATGAATTTCCTATGTAACCCTTGTGCCTGAACCTAGGGATCCATTGGACCCTAAAGCTACTCATGTCTTGTCGATATTTGGATGAAAGAGCCTTCAAGGTTATTGGAATAAGAGTGTCTCCAAACCTTGAATAATTCCCTATTCTTATTATTTGT